>JANTPZ010096093.1:0-23732 GCA_025593235.1 Vachellia pachyceras | reverse complement strand
TCAAGCAAGATATGTAGTCTGGGATTGAAGAAGATAAAGAAAAAGAAAGGGATAATAAAGATAGCAAAAAGAGGAAGAATGGTGATGAATTTCTCAGAATGATGAACATGGCTTGAGAATATTGTGAATGAATGGAAGTAGATGAAGAAGATGGTGATGGTGGTGAAGCAAGCCACTCTGCAAATTTGTGTTAGTGAGGTCAAGTTTTATGGCTTAGACAAGAAGATGCAGAAAACACAGTATTGCAAATGGTAGGCCGGCCTTAGTTTTAATATTGGAACTTTTAGAAGATTGTGAGATTAATGAAGTTGTATAATACCAAGCTAAGGAATCAATCTTGCCTAAAAGATGATAAAATTTTCATGGTTATTCGCACATGAAGAGCATAAGATTTTTGTAGCAGTTCTTATTTTAAATTGAATGACACGCTTTGACATAAAGGGAGATGTTGAATTTTTGCATGAGACAAAGAGAAGCAACGTATTGGGATTTCTTCATTTTATCAACTGACACAAATCCTGCCGGCAAGTTTTGAAATTTATTCCAATGGCCTGCTATGTTTGCTTTCGTCTAAAAAACATATTTACGTCCATTATTTTATTTTATATCTTTATCTTATCCATTTAATTTTATTTTACTGATTTTTTAAATAATTATTCAATTTTCTCTCTAAAAATAAGAGGAAATTGATCATTTGGTTCCAGTAGCTGTAACATAATCCATATAGCTTAAATCAATGGCACTTAATACTTAACTATAACTTTGATTTAGTAAAAACCAAATTCTTAAACTTCAATGATATAAAGCAGTCATATAATTTTAATCATTTAAAATATCAGTCTATATCTTTTTAATAAAAATATGATATTAAACAATTCAAAAGAGACAAATACAAACAAGATAATAGTTAATTTCTCTCGTCAACCTCCTTATAATTATTTTTTAAAATATAGGAACTAATAATTTAAATGATTAAAGTAATAGGAACTAAATGATTTAAACTCGACTATAGTGCTGGTAAAATGGGTCAGCCCATCGTAGCCCACCAACAAAACACGCCAACCCACCAAAAATATTTCTTTATAAAATAAATCGTTTTTTACCTAGTTTTTTCCTATAAGATTGCACAATTACATGATTCTTTTTACAATCCTATCAATAAATATTCAATAATTTCTTAAAAATAGAATTTAATATTACTTTTTTTTGTAAAAAATTTTGAGATGAAAAAACAAAAAATATAACATAGATATTTTTTAAAAAAATTAAAAACGGGTTAGGCGGGCTAACCCACCAACCTGCGGTTTAGGCTTTGCTAGCCCGAACCCACCATCTAGAGGTAAGTTGCACTCGCGGACCTAACCTGTTTTCCCACCTCTACTCGATTATGATTAGGGAGCCAAAGTTTTAATTACGTGAAAACTTTACGGGGCAAATGTTGAATTTGTCCCAAAACCTTATCATTTCCATAATAAAGTGCTTAACAGAGAACTGTTACGTGGTTCATGGCTAAAATAATTGTTAGATAAGTTGGAGAAAGGATAAATTAAATGAACAAACCAAATTGGAATAAAATAAAATGAGATTAATATGCAGATATAGATGAAATCATAACATAAAATAAAATTAAAGAACGAAATGCAAATTTAAACAAAGTTAACGACGGAGAAACATAAAATAAAAAAAAAAGGAATCAAGTTAAAAGTAAATAAAATTAATTAATAAATAAAACAAAATACAAAATGATGTTACAAGGAGACAAAAGAATATTTTAAACTTAATATAATCAATTAACAGGGTTAAGTTGGCCACAAAACTCAAATTATTTTATGTTTTTAACATTTTTCATTATCCGACATGGATTAATTAACTTCGCTAAACATTCTAGAACTCTTTCTTTATTAATTAATAATGTAATTTAATAAAAACCTAAACACCTTAAAAAAGGCTAAGTATAACAGTGGACCAAACCATTACGCAAGTAGACTTAAGTTTACTCGTTTGTCTTTTCATTATCTAGATAAAAAAAAATCTTATCTCTTTAAAAAGATGCTACTAAAAACAAATTACCAAAAGATAAGCACCTCTCAACTAACTTTAGTTCATATATAATTATAAAGATTGGAATTGAAATTCCTATATTTTATATTATTTTAACCATTAAAAAAACTCTATTATATATTATAAATCAAGAACAGTAGGCTCATTAATTTTTTAAATTATACAATACAAATAGGATATATCTAATTTAAGGAATAAGTTGCATCAATCATAACTTGCAACGAATAGTAAAGCTTAGAAAAATGTAGTCTGAGATTCCAAATAAGAAACTCATTTAAGAAATTGTCTCATGGATGAAATATTTAATCAGATGTCTCATTGACAACATGAGGTGTTGTCAACACCATCGCATGCTGTTGTCAATACAAGGAGCTCATGTTGTCAACGGGACCTTAGAATAAATATTTTGATCAATTGGACCATTCCTTAAATAAGTTTTTTATTTGGGACCTCAGAATAAATTTTCCTAAAATTTATCCTGATTTAATTTGTCATCTGCCATAGGTTTTATAATTTATATGAATACTTATTATTATGTTTAACATTTAAGATATTTCTGGTAAAAGAAAACAGAAAACATTAAAGATATTAAAATTAAAAAAATAAAAAGAAAATTAAAATAAATGCATAACAAAAAACTTAATTACCACAATACGTATTGTCTATGGTTGAATAATTTAATTCATAGTTCAAGTTATGGATAATACAAAAAGAAACATATTTAGTAGATAGCTCGTTGAGAAAACGGACACAGATTTCGAGGTAAATATGTGAGAGGAATTTTATCTCGGTAAGCGCAGGAATGGATTTTAGTTGCTCAAACGGGCTAACCAAACAATCTTATAAATAACAATTAGAGTAGAATAATAGAGAGGAAAGAGTGTGGAAAAATATATCTTGACCTTATTAATTCATTGCATGAGTTGAAGACAAACAACATAAAACAAGATATGGCACAGTCTCCTATTTGAGAATGACCCACCTCTTGGCATCTCTTTCCATTACATTATTATTACAATGTAATAATTCAAAAAATTTAATCAATACAAAAAAATCATTGCATTTAATATATCCCTTTTTTAATTTGTTTATTTGTGTTTGGCTTGTTTTGAGATTGGAAAGATCAACACTTTTCTCCTCTTTTCCAAAGCCTATCATTCAATTGGCATGCATTACATGGGAAAATAATAATAATCAAAGTAATCATCGAAGTGATGAACTCTTTCCAACCCATTAAATTTGGGTCATTCAAATTTGATTCTGAACGGTTCATATATAATTTCTTTTAAATAGCAATTTTTTAATAAAAGAATCATTATTTGAAAATATGATAGTTAAAAAATTGATTTTATTCTATATTTTATACCCATTAAAATAAGTTTTTCATAAAAATAAAAAATCATATTTAAAACATCCAAATCAAATATGAACAATCAAGGTTTAATAGGTTAGGGAGATCATCACTCTAAATGAGCACCCTAACCAATTCCGTTTGATATAAGTTTATAAAAGTATTTCAACGCAAGTCGAGATAAAACTCATTTTACATACTTTTATCATAAACCACAAATCAAATTGAAAAAATATAACTCTACCACTAATTCAGACAAACATATGAAAATCATATAAGACTAAATCAGATCAAACTTAGTCCCAGAGAGTTGTGTTGGAAGCATAATGAGTAGATGAAATTAAGTTTGGGGGGGACACTAAATAGAAAAACCACCTTAGTATAGCAGTTTCATGATGAAATCTCCTAACTTATCTATATTCTTATCCAACCACATCATAATCAATCAAATAGCACTAAGGCAAAGAGGAGAAAACACCCAACCTTAGTATAGTAGTTTTATGATAAAATATGAGGAATATTCTAATATCTTGTATCTATAGAATGGTGTAAAATCTTTTAAAGAAGAAGATTATAAAATTGTGTGATTTTTATATATTCTCTTTGAAAACAATAGCTGCGTTTGGAAACATGTTGGGGAGCCCGTTTTGGCTCCCCAAACCCATTCTCACGCAAGCCGAGACAAAATTCCTCTCACATAAAGTACCTCGGAATCTGTGTCCGTTTTCCCAACGGGTTTCCAAACGAAGCCAATATAAAATCACACTACCTATACTCATAAGAATGAAAATTGAAGGATTAAAAATTATATTGACCCGTATAAAAAAATATTAGAGAGACAAGGCATTAGAACCATACAAACCCTTATATATATATAGAGAGAGAGAGAAAGAGAGAGAAGGCAAATAAAGTCAGTTGCAAGTAATTGCTATAAATTATCACCTTTTGTATGACAAGAGATATCCATGGAAGCTAAGCTGTAGCCCAAAGAAAACACAACCATGGATGAACAAGATCTCATCACTCCCTCAGCTTCAGCCTGCTTCTTCCTCTCCTTTAGCCCTAACTTTTCTACTGCACATCAATTCTCATATATATCTTGCGTCTCTCTATCTCTCTCTCTATCTCTCTCTATGTATATATCTTCTGTGTGTATTGTTTGTGGAATAAACGGTGGGCATATATATAAGATAATATTTCAATATATATATATATGGAGGTGAAACAAGTCATTTTATTATTGGGGAATTAAGGGATAAAGATGTCCCCAGAAAGGCAATATCAACCTTACAAAAATCACACAAACACACACACACACAAGCATATATATATATATATATGCATTTATATAGGTCAAGGTTGTCTGGTTAGTGACGAAACCTCCCATCCCCATAGCATATTCTTTCATTAAGGTCCATTTCCCAACACATACCTTAGCTTCTATATACATAAATATATTTTTTTATTAAGGTGTACTGACAACTGAAATTTTTTAACTTAAATTTAACATTCTCAAGTATTTTATAAGTAAAATTAGTAATGTAAAGTGTTTTTTAGATATATTCAATATCTGAAAATATAATTTTGGTATATTCATCATTTTAAAGTCCTTTTTTTTTCAGATGCGTGCAGCTTCCAATGACTAAAATTGCCAAGGCATAAAAATACTTGATTGTGTTAAACATATATGAAAAATAATCTAGGGTACTTGATGCATCACTAAATAATTTAGAGTATTAGATATATCTGAAAAATGCTTTAAAATGTTGTTTGCACCTTAATATTTTTAATATAGATAAGAAAATTTTATGATTAATAAAAGAAAAAAATTGATTGAAAATCACTCATGACAAAATTCATAGCCTAAATATACATGAAGGAAGTTTGTTTAAGGAATATGGTAGAACCTATTTTTAAGTATAAGAAAAACAGAAGATATTTGCTTATATAACGAAAATTTTGAACACGACCAAAAGAAGTTGCACCGGTTAAAGATGAGTTGTGCATACTCAAAAACCCGAGTCCTTAGATACTCTTGTGCAGTAAATTTTAAAATGAAGGTTAGATACTCTTGTGCAGTAAATTTTAAAATGAAGGTTTTTTCAGCAATTTTTCCTTACTTAATTAAAAGCATGCTGTTTATTCAGTCTAATCTCAATATTAAGAAACAAATATGTTAATATTGATAAGATGATGTTTAAGGTAATAGGTAAATCCTCTTAAATACTTTTTAAATATGATCGTTAACTCTATTCTTAAATATAATTTTAGAAGTGCTCTATTAATATTAATACTTGTATAAAAGGTCCTATTAATACATTTATTCAATTTCGACCAAAAAAAAATTTAATACATTCATTCAATGAAACGTTTATGTAAGTATTTTGAAAAGTTATAAATGAAATGCATCTGCATAGTTTGATTCAATGAACAATTCAAATTAAAGTGATACATAAACATGTGCATTTATCCAATAAATAATTGGATGAATTTATGTACTCCTATATTTTTATATATGTTTAATTTGATGAATAAATAGTTCTAAGTTTAATTATTAAATCATGATATGCCTTTTGTGAAGTATGACAGAGAAATATTTTGCACACTTAAAAATTTTGGTATTGTTATAAAATATTATATTATGGATATCCATCAACTCTCACCCCTTGACATTTCATTTTCATCATCCATAACCTCTACAATGAATATTGTCTAGGGGTCTTCATGCCAATAACTCAAGGGTTACATTTGTACACTAATGGGGATTGAATTTGCCATTGATTCTATGTAACTCTTATTTGGAGTTGAGAGCCTATAAATAGGAAAGTTTGTGCCACACTTTTGCACATCTAAGTGAAGAAAGCATTGCTTCATCTTTCTCTCTAATTCCCTCTTTATCTTTTGATCTTTTATATTTCCTTTAGTTTATAATACGTTATCAGCACGACACTTTAACAAAGGTATACTTTTCTTATCGTTGTCTTAGTAATTTCTTATTCTTATTCTTCTTCTTCTTCTTCTTCTATCATTATATTTGATCTACATATCTATGATAATCTAAACCATTATATGGAATTAAAGATATTCTTTTGCTGATTGTTTTATACATCGGGTTTCATGGTTAAGATTGGAGATTATTGTTACTTCATTTTAATATCCTTCACAATTTCTTCCCTTTCTTTATTTACATTTTTTAGAGTATTTTATTTACGACATTTATATTCTATTATGTTGATATATTATATTTATATTTTAGTTTTCTATTTAATTATTTTGCATTTGTATTTAGTCATTTTATTTTTTGTCATATTCTGTTATTTATCTTCATTTATTTTATGTTATGTTCCTTTATTTTATGTTATTTTATCTCATCTTTGTTATTTACATTTCATTTATTTATGTTATGTTATGCTATTTCATTTAGCAATTTAATATAGTATTCTATTGTATTGTGTTTTAAATTATTACTCTTGCATTTTGTTATTTTATTGTATTTTTCATGTTTTTATGTTACTCTTTCATTTTAGTATTTTATGATACTCTTTGTATTGTGTTTTATGTTATTTTTACATTTTATTGTGTTATTTTCATTTGTATGTGTATTTTTATGCATATATGGTTATAATATATGCAACACTCACATATACTCACATATACATATATGGTTATAATATATGTTTTTTTTTACTTTGTTATTATTGCTACAATTTTTCTCCCTCTCCCTGCTTTTCCTTTATATACATTTCTATATTATGATTTTGATGGTACAATGTTTATTTATGAATATATAATTTATGAATTTTAATGCTTTAACTAATATGATACTTTTATCAATTTACCATGATTATAATTAATATAATTGTTTTTAGTTTGAACCATGGCCAACCTCACCAAACTTGAGTTTACAGCTCTTGATATCACGGGGAAAAATTATCTATCATAGGTCTTAGATGCCGAGATTCACCTAGATGCTAACGGTCTAAGAAAAGCCATTTTACCAGGAAATCAAGCAATTAGTCAAAAAAAGGTTAAGGCCATGATTTTCCTACGCCATTATATCCATGAAAGGCTGAAAGCTGAATACCTAACAATAAAAGATCAATTAGAGTTGTGGATTAATTTGAAGGAAAGGTATGACCACCAGAAAACGGTGATCTTGCCTAGAGCTCGCTATGACTGGATATATTTGAGGGTACAAGATTTTAAGACCGTAAGCGAGTATAATTCAGTTGTTTTCAAAATAAGTTCTCAATTGAAATTGTGCGGTGAAAAAATCACCGATGAGGACTTGTTAGAAAAAAACATTTTCCACCTTTCACGCTTCAAATATTCTCCTGCAACAGCATTATAGAAAGAAAGGTTTTAAAAAGTACTCTGAATTAATCTCATGTCTCTTGGTAGCTGAATAAAATAGTGAGCTCTTAATGAAAACCATGAGATTCATCCCACTGGTTCTGCTCCATTCCTTGAATTGAATGTGACTGTACGTAATAATTACCATCTTTATGGTTGTTGTAGATGCCGTGGACGTGGTCATAGTAGGGGACGTGGTAATTATCATCATCATGGTAATAGCAATGATAGTTATAATTCCAATATTTAGCATAATAAAAAGTATAATGAAGGATAGAAAAAGGACAAGAGTGGTCCTTCAAAAGTTGTTGAAAATCATTGTTATCGGTGTGGTATGAAGGGGTATTAGGCACGCACTTATTGTACATCTAAGCATCTAATGAAACTTTATCAAGCCTCCATGCAAAAGAGTGTGAATAATGTGGAAGCAAATTTGGCTTTCCCAAATGATAATAAGGCATACAAAAATGATGATATTGGGACAAACAAAAATGATGATCTCAATGAGCTAGATGATATCAATGGCTTTGATGCTATGACACACTTGGATGTAGCTAATTTCTTTGAAAATCATGGTTAGATGAGTTTGACTAGGAGAATAATGCAAATGTTTTTTTCGTTTATTTATGTTTCCTAAATCTACTTGATGTTTTGATATGTAATAAAGGCATGGTTGTTTATCATGTATTTTGGTTTTAATGCATTTCTTTTATTTTGAAGATTATGGGTGTTTCAATCATTGGATATAAGAATGAAGATTAATGCCTCATAGATGTGCAACAACACACACTGTACTTAAAAATAAAAGATATTTTTCTCATCTAAAAATAAGAAGTGCAAGCATCAATACTATAGCGGGTAATAAAAAGTTAATTGAAGGCTCCGGAAGAGCAATTATAATATTACCTAAAGGGACAAAATTTGTGATTGATGATGCTTTGTATTCCTCTAAATCTCAAAGAAATTTGTTGTCTTTAAAGATATCCGCCAAAACGGGTATCATATTGAGACTATGCATGAGAAAAATGCTGATATGGAAAGAAATGTGTGCTGGAAAAATTGTATGCATTATCATCTAGTTTGTACTATACACGTATTAGAACAATTGAGACAAATGTTATGATAAGCCAAAAGCTTGCTGATAAAAATACATTTACTGTGTGGCATGATTGGTTACCTAAAAATGATAAGGAGATCTCGATAAGTTATGTCACTATAGGAAAAAGGTGGAACTGAAAAAAGGTAATTGTCGACAACATATTTGCATATAATGTTGCAATTGAAATAATTAATGATAATAAGGATCTTGAACATAGATCAATTGAAGAATGTAGATCTAGAGATGATTGACCAAAATGGAAAGATGCAATTCAAGCAGAATTGAATTCACTTTCAAAATGTGAAGTTTTTAGACCTGTAGTCTGAAAACCAAATGGTGTGAAACCCGTAGGATATAAATGGGTATTTTTGTGAAAACGGAATGAGAAAAATAAGGTCGTGAGATATAAAGCATGACTTGTAGCACAAGGTTTTTCACAAAGACCTGACATTGATTTTGAAGAGACATATTCTCTTATGGTGGATACAATCACTTTAAAGTATCTAATTAGTCTAACAGTAAACCTGAAATATAATATGCATCTAATGGATGTTGTTACAGTATATTTATACGGTTATTTAGATACTGAAATTTATATGAAAATCCCAAAAGGATTTAAATTGCCAAAAACATGTAAGGATTCTCGAGAATATTATGCAATTCGTTTGCATAAATCTTTATATGGATTGAAGCAATCTAGAAGAATGTGGTATAATCATTTTAGCGAATATTTATTAAAGGAAGGTTAGAAAAATGATCTAGTTTGCCCATGTGTTTTTATAAAAATAAATGGATCAGAATTTGTTATAATCGCCGTATATGTAGACGATTTGAATATAATGGGAACTCCTGAAGAGCTCCAAAAAGCAATTGATTGCTTAAAGAGGGAATTCAAAATGAAGGATCTTGGAAGAACAAAGTTTTATCTTGGCTTACAAATTGATCATCTAACTAATGGATTTTTTCTTCATCAATCAACTTATATTGAAAAAAATGTTAAAATGATTTTACATGGATAAAGCACATCCATTAACTACTCCGATGGTAGTAAGATCGCTTGATAAGGAGAAAAATCCTTTTTGCCCTCAAGAGAAAAAGGAAAAATTTATTGGTTCAGAAGTATCATATCTTAGTGCTATAGGTGCAATAATATATCTTGCTAATTCAACAAGGCATGATATTGCATTCGCGGTAAATTTATTAGCAACATTTAGTTCGTGCCCAACAAGAAGACATTGAAATGGAGTCAAACATATATTTTGATACCTTCGAGGGACAGTTGATATGGATTATTTTATTCTAATAAATATGTATTTCAATTGATTGGTTATGAAGATGCAGGGTTTTTATCAGATCCACATAAAGGTAAATCTCAAACAGGCTATTTATTTGCTTGTGGGGGCGTAGCTATATCTTATCGTTCGACAAAACAAACTTTATCGACTACCACATCAAATCATGCAGAAATAATCGCAGTTCACGAGGCAATCGAGAGTATGTTTGGTTAAGATCAATGACTCAACATATCCAAACAATGTGTGGATTGTTTTTGGGTCAAAATATCCCAACAGTGGTATATGAAGATAATACAGCATGCATAGTTCAATTGAAAGGATGTATATCAAAGGAGATAAAACAAAGCATATATCTCCAAAATTCTTTTTCACTCATGACCTCATAAAGAGTGGTGATATAGATATTCAGCAGATTCGCTCATGTGATAATCTTGCAGATCTGTTTACAAAGACGTTGCCAACTAGAACATTTGAGAAGTTGGTATATGGTTTTGGAATGCGTAGGCTCAAAGAAATAAAGTGATGTTGTCATCAGGGAGAGACAATATTGTGTACTCCTTTTTCCTTCACTAGGTTTTTGTCCCAATCAGTTTTTCCTAGTAAGGTTTTTAATGAGGCGCACAAAATTTTATGTACATCCAAGGGGGAGTGTTATAAAATATTATACATTATGGATGTCCATAAACTCTCACCCCTTGGCCTTTCATTTTCATCATCCATAACCTCTACAATGAATAGTGTTTAGGGTCTTCATGCCAATAACTCAAGAGTGACATTTGTACACTAATAGGGATTGAATTTGAAGCTATATAACTCTTACTTGGAGTTGAGAGCCTATAAATATGACATTTTGTACCACACTTTTGCACATCTAAGTGAAGAAAGCATTGCTCCATCTCTCTCTCTAATTCCCTCTTCATCTCTTGATCTTTTATATTTCCTTTAGTTTATAATAGGTTTTGTAATGTCACGATTTTTTCTTCCTCAGTTTCTTATGGGGAATATCAGTGTCACTTTTTTTTAATATTATTATTTGGTGTACAACACCTTTTTTTAATTATATTACTAGATATTTGAACAACCGACTAAAACGGCTAGAACAATTATGTGTTTGTGAATATCAATGTCAATTTTTGGCAACAAAGTACAAAATAGTTTCTTACCTTGTAACCAAATAGGGTCGTCTATAATAAAAGGGATAAACCTCTCATAACATAATAAACTAAGATTTGAATATCCATTGAGAGATGTAATTATATCTTGTGTATGACAGGATTTTAACTAAGATTTCTTCCAATAAAAATATGGATGTGATTACAAAATATTTTCCTAATATCAAATCACGGTTTCCAAATTACTCAAGCGAACAGGTCTTAAATTGATCAGGGAATTGATTTAGAGCTCGTTTAGAAGTCCGTTTGAGAATAACTTTTACGAAATTTGAGGCAAAACCTAGGTTTTGAAGAATAAATTTTGAGAAATAGCTTTTACGGATTCCAAGGAAAAACCTAAACTTTAAAAGGTTATTGTATTTGGAAAGCTAGCTATTAGCTTTTACAGAGTTCGAGACAAAAAGTAAGTAAGAAAGATGAAAAAGAAAGAAAAAATAGAAAAGAGAAAATTTATTAAGAGAGAGTAGGTGATTTGACAAGAAAATAAAATTTTCAAGATCCAAGTTTGAATTAGGTTTTCTCTCAAAAATTATTTTCTGAAAAATGCGAGTACTTAAACAAAATTTAGGTTTTGCAATAAAACCTAGATTTTAGAAAGAGTTTCCAAACTAGCCTTAAAGTTTAATTGTTGGATTTTGTGGCTAAATGATGGCTGGACAATGTTTAATTAAATTAATATAATTTAAAGAATATGCATAAAAATAAATTTATACATGTTTCAGCAGCTTATTAAAAATAAAATTTATTAATTTTCTCTTATTTCTTTTGGCCCGTTTGGGAATGCGGTAAAGAAGTACTTTTATGTAAATTAAAGTAAATAAATAGAGAAGATTATCTCATTTTACGTAAAAATATTGTTGAACATACTTAGGGAACGGATAAATTTATTTACGTTATCCATCTATGATCTATCTTGGACTTTTTTAAACTAGCCCTCTCCTTCCCGCGGCGTCGTCTTCCACTTCAAATCTCAAATTCAACACCTTCATTCGTACAGTTTCGTAACTCTTCTCCCTCCTGTTCTACCAATTCCTTCTGCAGCCTTCATCTTCTTCTCCAATCTCATTGCTACTCTCATTGTCAACCACCTTGTTGCGACTTGCTCTTCGCATCCGAGATCCTGCAGGTTCTTTCACTATAACTATCATTTTTCATATCTTTATATATGTTCGGGTGGCTAATTTGTTTGGGGTTTGTTCTCTGATTTGTTTTACCTGTCGAGTTTCTCAATCGGTAGCTATTGTCATTTTGAAGAAGCTATCTTGGATTTTTTTTTTAAACGTTGTCTTTGGTGAACTGCCAAGGACGTATTTGATTTACACAGTACGGTTAATAGAAAAATTGTATATGGTGGGAAATGGAAGTAGTGTCTGGCAAAAGAGTTGGCTTGAAATACTTGGTTCTTTCGAAAGGAATGCGTAGTCACAGTGAGTTATTTGTTCGAAAATAGTAAGAATTGTAAGTACATGATTTGTTTGTAAATATTGCTAAAGAATTGTTTTGAACAGTTCTTGAAGTCTAATGGATAACGCAGGATGGGAAATGGCGATGAAGCAAGTATGAGGCAGAAGTTGGAATAGTTAGATTTTAAAGAACGGGAAAATATTTGATTTGAAGGGAAAGAGATGCACATTTCTACTTGAAATATTGATAACTGTCAAAGAAATTTATGAAGTATATTTCACTTGAGTCTGATGAAAGATTTCCGGTATTCGTGGTTCTCTTCTTGCTCATTTGTAATATTGAAATGTACTTGGTGACGCGTGGATCTGTTCAGGTGATGAGGAATCTGCTTCAAGTTATATGTGGATCGATTAATTTTACATGATGACTATCTCATGTATGCATTTTATTAATTGAATCGGCTACTTTTACGTATTACTGTTTTCATCGTTTTCCATTCGCTTATATTGACTGATGCTATCTCAAGAACAAATATTTAACGTCATTCTTTAGTTTAGGTTGTCTACTTCCTTCCTTCCTTAGAGGCTCTCGTGTGTGCGATAAAAGCTACACATCCATGTACTTGATTAGAGAAATAATCAATGTTACTGTCATAAGATATTTCGAGTTATGGTTGATTTTTGAAATTTTAACTTGGACGTTTTCATGCATCTTACTGACTTCACTTCATGTTCACAAATTCTTCCTTGTGCTATTGTAGGAAAAAGTCTTCCATGTGCATTCCGTGCCTGTATTGAGATCAAACCTGATTGCAATACTTTTCAGTTTTTATCAAGTGACTCCATCAGGGGCAAGGCCGGCATGCCTGCCATGAAGAAGGTAGTTATGAGTTGGAATACCTTTGGTTGCTCCATTTTAGTTTTTCTCTTTTAATCTCTCTCTCACACACACATAAAAGTCTGACCATTCATAGTTTGACACTTTGACTTCTATTGCCTGATTGTGTTTGCATCTTGGATCCCAAAAAGAAAAAAATCCTTGATAAATTGAAGGTTGGTGCCTATGAGTTAGTTCCTTTATTTCCTGCTTAACAGAGTTCTGAGCAGACTCGGTTAGGTTTTGTATTCAACAAGTTGGTGAATGAGATAGGAGATCCTGTTGATTTTGAACTTCCAGATTGGCTTAATAAGTGGAAGGCAGTACCATACGTCTCTATAAAGCGCAGTATCCTTTGTGAATATTATTTAAAAATGTCCATAGTAATAGTTCTCGTATTTAATCCACTCCAATCCTTGCTTGCATTTCATATTCAGATTTTCTTTCATGGAAAAATTTCATTTTATTTTTACATGTATCTTAATATGTGATGACCCAGCTCACAAACAATCTTTAGTTCATTTCTTTTCTTTTTTCTTTTTATCACTAATGGGGACCCGTGCTTTGTATTAGAATATATTAGGGTCCCACATTCACTAATTGAAGAATCAACTCAAGGTATATAATCTGAGTTCTATCAAATTGGTTTAAGCTATTTTGATTGAAAGATAAAACTTATATATTCCTAATTCTCTAAAGTCTAAACTTTGCATAGAGTTTGAGAAATGAGCGGCACTATCTATGGATTGTGATAAATATTGCGACTTGTTGGAGTTTTACATCTATAGATAGATAGATAGATAGATAGATTCTGACTTGCTTTATCTTTGTGTCTATCTGTTTCTTTAAAGAATCTTCTAGTTGTAGATACTGCCTTTGTTGGTTCTTACAAATTTAAGATATATATGTTACAAAGAAGGTAAAGAAAAGGCTTGATGATGATGGCATATTCTGTTCTTGTACTCCTTCTCCTGGGTCTTCTAGTGTTTGTGGTAAATACTGCCACTGTGGGTAAGGTTTCTTTTTTAAATTTATAACTGTAATGTTTTTCCTTATCTTTCCTGACAGCCTAAATGTTCTACTAAAATCATTGCTGGCCGATCCTTGTGTCTATTTTCTTGACATGTTAACTAGACATATTTTCTATTGCATTGTACAGTCTGAGGATTGAGCCACAATATTTATAGCTAGTGAATAGAGAGGCTCACTAGAAATTTTATGGATAATTTATTATTTATAATTATATATTGATATATTGATTATTTGGTTATGATCTCTTTGACTATAGTGCTAGTGGCTAGCCCTAGTCCTAGTAAAATCAAGGTTTTCTTAAGTGAAAATTTTTGGTTTTCAGAATCAGAATTTGCTGATGCTCCATTTACATATTGCAAAAGCTTCCTCTTTCTGTATAAAAGTAGAGATAAAAGTAAATCAGCATATCCGTCTTTGAACTCATAATTATATTTATTCATTTTGTTGACTACAGGATGCTTATGTCTAGCTGCTCTTCAGGCTGTAAATGCGGGAGTTCTTGTCTCAACAAACCATTTCAGCATCGACCTACAAAAAAGATGAAATTGGTTCAGGTATCAGTTTTAGTTTTGAATTCTATCGTTTCTACAATGCACATTTGATGCAGTATTTTCTTCAAATGATTGTTTCACTAATATTTTGTTCTCCTAACTCATGGTAAAAGTTATTCTTTATCTGACTTATGGTGTAATGCGTCAAAAATCAGGTTCTGTAATTCAGTTATATAGAATTTTAACTATAATTTGTTTATACAATTTTTCTTTGCTTAATATAGCATTTGGACCCCACCTAGTGGGACAAAGCTTTGTTGTTGTTGTAATATAGCATTTGGGTAACTTTTTATGAGGATATGTCTCTATCTTAAAGCCGTTATACACTTCATATGCATATTGTGTTACTGAAAGTTATCTTGTCACTTACTTTCAGTTACATTGTGCATAAGTGCATTTGTGCACATATTTGCACATAGCATACTGAGTTTTAAGGAATTGTTTGCAGACTGAGAAATGTGGTTCTGGAATTGTTGCGGATGAAGATATCAACCAAGGGGACTTTGTCATTGAATATGTTGGAGAAGGTGATAATTGTGTGTTTGCCTCTACATAGCCGTGACATATGAAGTCTTTAAGATGCTTTAATGGATATTGCCTCTTTCTATCAGTCATTGATGACAAAACATGTGAAGAAAGGCTTTGGAATATGAAACATCGGGGGGAGACGAACTTCTACTTATGTGAAATTAACAGAGATATGGTGATCGATGCAACATATAAGGGAAACAAATCAAGATATATAAATCACAGTTGCTGCCCCAATACAGAGATGCAGAAATGGTTTACTATCACCCCCCCTTTTGCTCATTGTTATGTTTTAATATTAGGTATTTCATCTAGTTTCAAGTGTTACAATTTATCTTAGATTGTACCTTTTCTCCTTTCCTTCATAAGGATAATTGATGGTGAAACAAGAATTGGCATATTTGCAACACGTGACATAAGGAAGGGCGAGCATCTTACTTATGATTATCAGTACGAGCAAATGCTTCACTTTCTAGTTGCAATTTTTCAGTTCCATTTCCTCTTACAATATTGCAAGACAAATGGTAAATTCTAACTATATAGCAGGTTTGTTCAATTTGGTGCAGATCAAGATTGCCACTGCGGTGCAGCTGAGTGCAGTCGTAAGTTGGGGGTCCGACCAACCAAGCCTAAAATATCATCAGATGCTGCACTAAAAGTAGTTTCACATCAGGTGGATGCATCTTCTATAGTGTTGAAAACAATTTTATCTATAAAAATATGCACGTCTGTGTGGTCGTCAAACTATAAGTTATAACTTAACAGTAATGGATTTAAGTGGCACTACATTATGTTCACAATCCATTATTGTAGCTTGTGAGCTAGTGCTGGCTACTTAATATACTTTTCTCCCTCAGATTGAAATTTCTGCATCAATTTCTTAATTACTTTTTTGCGTCTCCCCTACACTGTTATTTCTGTCATCTTGTGTCTTTTTATCTTATTTTTTATTAGCACAAATGTCCAATCATAGTTATTTACATGAGCTGAATCATGGAGCGTGGTTGAAATTTGTAAATATGTTCAAGCTTTCAAGTCAGACCCTCATCACCTTCAAATGAGATCCAAGATGTTGGTGAAGTGAAAAGGAAAGCAAAGCCATGTATTTTTTTTATACATTTCATTATGTAGTGACTAATTTTTTTTCATGTTTGTTTTTCGTTTTGGACTTGGTATAGATATAGGTATAAGACCGTTCCTCTGTTAATTTATGTCTTTTTTGTCCCTTTTTCTCTGATGCAAATAAATAAGTTGATTACCCCGATCCAGCTGGATTTGATAATTAGATATAACTTTGCTTATAACGGTTTTGGTGTGAATGATTCTGGAGGTATGCTTTGTTTGTTGATGTTTTTTTTTGTGTGGGGGTGGGGGGGTGAGTGGCTCAATTTGGGTGCTGGATAGGTTTGTTGTGGCCTTTGTGTGACAAATGGCAATGTCTACGTAAACTGATTCTTGGGCACTTTGTGGAGATTCACCATATCTTTTAATTCTTTCAATGTTTATAGTGTGATGCATGTTAAATATATGTAATGGGCCTGGATAGATGGTCCAACTAGTCCAAGCTTATCAGAGGGAGAAAAGGACAAGGGAAGGGATTGAGCTGAGCAGGACAGGGGAGGATTGTGACTAAGTCTGACAAATATTTTGAGGGGGGGGGGGACAGAGTTGGTTCTGGAGAGCCTAGCCTCTCAAATTCTCAAGTATCGTGGCGTGTTTTCCTTTTGCTGCTTGATAAGAAATGTCAGAGGATAAGTAACTGCTATGATGCATGATCATTTGACAACTTAATTAACATCTTGATTGTGGCAATTAGCTATGAATGTAAAAGTTTGATCTTAGAATATTACTCAGTTGTGTTAATTCCTCTTTACCGCCAACTGAGAATACAGCCTGATTCTTCTAAGAACCTAATATAATTGTAAAGAGAACACATAATAACATGCTAAACTTTTTCTAAAATTTAGCTGTGTGCAATTTTTTTGTTCTTGATTTTTGTGACAGTTTAATAGTATGTACTGCAAGCTACAACATAAAGATGGGCTAATTACGGGACTTGTTTCTGTTACTGATAGGTTTATCAGAGTGTAGGTTTGCATACTGGTAAGCTTTTGGCTGTACTTGGTAGTTATGTTCTGTTTAATATTTCTTTAATGGGGAACATATTTTTTAAGTTCTGCTGTCATTTTCTCTTTTGGGTTATGCTATATTTGCTATGTTAGGATATTCTCAAGCTATCAGTGTACCAAAGTACTCGCACAATTGCATTGGAGAAGTTATTAGGATAAATCATCCCACAAAAGACAGGTTCATTTTAGCTGCTATTTCTTGATGAGATTCTTTTCTTATCTAATCTATTTGCACTTCATTACAGGTTAACTTCACATATTTTGTGCTGAGGAGTTGAATTATGATATTTTCTTTCTTGTATAGGTGTTTTGGGATTATAACGCGGTTCGATAAATATTCCCAAAATCACACTGTAAGAGATTTTTGTGTTCATGTTTTAGTAATTTTCATGAGCATCTCACCAAGATGGATGTACATTTCGTTTTGCAGATTATGTTTGAAGATGGTGATGTTGACTTTATTGACTTGTCAGAAGTAGATTGGGAACTTGTGAGATTTTGATGCAATTGTTGAGTAAGAAAAACTTCCTTAGTATTTCTGGTACATCTAATTATATGAACTTGCTTCCTTATGCTTTAATAATAGTTTGATAACAAACCTAAACAGTCAATAGTAGATCATGCCATTTTAAATGCAGAAATGGTTAATTTCATTTGCCTGATTTACTCCTTTTGTCTCCCTTACATCTGGATAAGATTAAAGACTGCAGAAAAAATATATATAACTTGGAGTTATTCCCTTGTAAGGACGTACAAACAGCCAACCATTTGGTGGGCCATGAGGATTCCTAATTACTGATTTATTTATCTATGGTAATAAGATATTATATACAAAAGTAATTGTCCTGTTATAAAAATATAAAGCTTTGCATCCATATTTCCACGCTACCTCTCCTCACTGATCTTCTCCTTTAAGAATTAAGCATATACTTATGCATGCCTGAGTAAAGTTAAGAAAGGAGTGAAAAATAGAATTATATCCTTTCTGATGTAAAGAAATGAAGATAACAGATACAGATACTATAGAATTACTCTTGTGACTATATTTAGGTGGTTGGAGAAATCAAAAGAGGAAATAGAAGATGAATGTAATGGATCGTGTATAGGGTCTTGTGCTTTCTTTTATTATATGACGACATGATTGTTGGTCTTTGATATAAGAGCAAGATAACTAATTGGTATGTATTAAGAAAATTTAGTTAGTTATTTTTTTTCACAAATGGGTGTTGGATTCTTCCTAAAATACCCTATTTAATCATGTGTATTGAAATTTGAAATTACCTCTTGATGCAAACCATGTTGCTATCTGCAATCAATATGGATACTTCAAGGTGAAAATTATAAATTTAGGAGACTAAGTGGATTAAAGTCTTGTATTTATTACAAAAGTAAACACCTTAGGTCTTATATTAGGAGTTAGAGGGGGTGCTTTAGATAACAATAAGAAATGTCTCTAACTACGATTTGGTGGAATGGTTTTGAAGGGCAACCAAACACGTACTATATTTTGTTCTTGTTGAACATATTTAATCCTGATGAGGCAGGCTAGACCAACGTAACTTTGCATGGTTGCAGGCTTTTACAAATCTGCTTCTTGTTGCATGGACTATACACTATTGCCTCCCTAACCCAAGAATCTTGCTGTTTAAAATTACTGGATTCTATCATTAAATCCTCGTTGCATGGTAAGTACAATGACTCCTTGCACCTTTGCTCAGAGATTTGCCCATTTGTTGTATCAATTGTATTCTTTATTTCTTTTTCTCTGTTGCAATTTCATTTTCTTCCCTCATTTTTTTATGCTCAATGATGTAAGAGTCAGTGATCAATTAGCCAATCAGTTGTTCAAGTAGAAAAAGAAATGTTGTATTATTATGCATTCTTGTAATCCAAGCGCCATGATTGGATTCAATAAGGGACATTGATGTGTTGTCAGGATTTTCTTAGTGATAGTTTGTTGCTTGTTGCCTGTTCAATACCAAAGGTTTTGATTAAGGTTCATTAAACTTGATTAAAAGAAAAATGATAAAAAAAATTGAAAAAGTTCTAGCCTCTTTATATTTAAAAAAAATCATAATTTACAAATAACACTTTCTCCAGTCTTCTCTCCATAGTCTTCTTGTATGCCATTTGCTGAGACTCCTGATCTAACTAAACAAAGGTCTAATTAATTCATTAACTTTTAATTAATAAACTTTGTTGTCAATCAATGTAATTTTAACTAAATTTTTTAATCTATATGTCTCTCTAGTTCTATTTATAGTGCAAAGAGATGGTTTCATTTGATTATAACTCATCTCATTAGATTTTTCACATAAATGTATAATTTGGCCCTTCATTTATTATGTGTCAATTTTGCTCTTACGTGTTACAGTGAATATTAAATAGGTATAAAGTTGAAAAACTATTGGTTTTTAAGATAATATTAAAATAATGATGCTTAAGTTTTTTTTTTTGTGGTTTGTGTGAAAGATAATGAAAGTGATTTATAAATATGATTAGATGAGTACCTATTAATTGAGTAACATGAAGAAAACCTATATGTGATCACCAAACACTTGAATTGGCAAAAGATTTTTCCTATTTAACTAGTAGTCTTGTATTCAAGTCTTGTGTATGCAACCACAATAATTATTTAGAGGAAGAGAGGTGGTCCTGTTATGGGCCAACACTCCTGTGTATCAAATTAGTTGTTCGGATACATGATAATATGATCTAAAAAAGTTGTCGGATGCGGGTTGATTAAAAAAACAAAAAGAAAAGAAAAGAAATAAAAAAATCTAGACGTGAAACTGAAAGACACCATTTTTTCTTTTAAAAAAATGGGCAAGGCGTGATTGTTGCTCAAAAGAACAACAAAAATGCAAAAGAAAGAGAAAGAAGCAATGTGTGAACTAATCCATTTGGTCCTTGTCAAACTCATAAAATGCCTGTTTGGGAGAGTATTTGAGCTTCTCAAACACATGTTCAATAGTGTTTTTTAAAAATCGATATAATCTCCTTCATATGTTTATCTCGTAAATCGTAAATGCATTTTTCCACTGCTTTCCCAGATGGACTCAAAGTCGGCTCTTCCCTAAAGAATTTAGGGAGAATGACAATAACATGCTTGGGATTTATCCACAACTTGAATGAGATCATGAGTATCATGAAATGTTTTAATAATTCTGAAGATTATTCTGGAATTAATTTTTTAGTAAAATGATCTAATTATACTCACATACAAAAATAAATAAAAAAATCACCATCAAAATTTTGTCAAAATGAGATTTAATTTCACCATCTTTAGTTTAAAGAAAATCTAGATAAAGCTTAGGTCAACTTACTTATATTTATTAAGTCAAATTTGTTAATCACCTTTATTATTATGCTATTGTTTGTTGTTAAAATGTTTTATACACACTTGTGAATCACCTATTGACATTTGAAAATTTTTGTATAACATTTTGTATTGTGAATTAGGATTTATAAGTTTTCATATGAATACTTATGCTATTTTTAATTGTTAAAATACGTATGCATACGCACAGTATAAGTTCACCTATGATTTTAACTAAGTGGATATAAGTAGCATGTCCCAAGTTTTGTCTAAAAAATATATAATCATCGGATCATTGAAGCTTCTTAGTAATAAAATGCAAAACAATATATAAGATAATTATTAAGACATACAAAAAGGTTAATACAACTTTTAGTTCCTTAAATTTGCCTTAAGTTTAATTCTGACCTATCAAATTTAATATCATTGATTTTAATCATTAAGTTCATTTTATTTAAACCGTTGATCTTTATGATCTAATAAAAATTTAAACCATTTTACTCATTTAGAAACTAAAACCACTTATTTTAAAATTAAGGGATCAGAAATTGTATTAACCGTATACATACGAGAACAGCTAAGCGAATAACAATTTTATCTTATAGAATGACAAAGACAACTTAATCAGTGACACGCTATTTGTACTATGGAAGGAATTTGTATATGAATAACAATAATAGCTAAGAAAACAAAAACTTTTACTAAATAAATGATAAGAACAAACTTAATCAATGAAGTTGCCGTCATTTCATATAATTAGAATTATCAATCACTGAAATGAAGAATGAAGTAGATATTGTGCTTGTTTGGAAGCACTTAACTCTTACCCAAAAGCATGTTTAACAGTGTTTTTCTGTAAAACGAGACAATCTCCTCCATATATTTACATCGACTTGCGTAAAAGTATTTCTCTACCGCTTTCCCGAACGGACCTATTCACATATCCATATTAAAAAAATTGTAAATTTTGACTTTTAATAGAGTAGTTATCACTACTTAATTGTTGTTGCCATCATTTTATATAACTAAAGTTGTTAATTGCTAAAGTGAAGTGGTCATTCATCCATTGTTATTTGTTTAAGTTGTCATCATCATTTCATAACTAAAATTGTTAATTACTAAAGTGGCTAAAGCAAAAAGCGAGAAATCCCCGGGGGTTGTTGTTTATGTCTCATGATCACTTTTATGTAAGTTGAGGCGAAACTTCTTTCACATATTTATCTTGAATTATGTAAAATCACTTTTTAAAAGTTAATCAAATACTCCTTACTCTTTATAGACTTAGGGCTTGTTTGGAAGTCCTTTTCAGAATAGCTTTTACGGATTCCGAGATAAAACATATATTTTGGAGAATAGTTATTACAGATTTCGAGACAAAACCTAGGTTTTAAAAGATTGTGTTTGGAAAGTTATTTGCTTTTTTGGAGTTCAAGGCAAAAAGTTGGTAGGAAAGAAAAAAAGAAAGAAAAAGTAAGATTTAGTAGGAGAGATGGTATGATTTGACAAGAAAATAACTTTTTTAAAATCTAAGTTTGAGACCGAGGTTTTGTATCCTAAATAGCTTTTTTGAAAAATGTGAGTACTTTGACAAAACCTAAAACACTCATTTCCTACTTGGACAAAATGTGAGGCTAATCCGTTTAAACCTAATTGGCACGTTAGAACACTCATTTCTTAAATCTTCAATGGTCTGCAAATATTGAGATTTACATTTTAATATGAATATTGAGTAGTAGTATGTAACAAGAAAGAGATAGGGGCACTGGGAGAGATGATTTTTTATTTCTTATTTTATAAAGGTAAAATTAAAAATGATATTTAAAAACAGAACAGACCAGACCGAAAACAGGTACAGGCCTAAAAAATATCTGTACACAGGCCATAGGCTAAGCCATGCCAATTACACATAAAACATGCCTAACCATTGTAGGGTGGAGCTTAGTCCTGACCTGTTTCCACCCCCATCCGTTACATACAAACCGAGACAAACTCCTCTCATATACTTAATTCAATTTACGTAAAATCACTCTTCTAAAATATTCTCAAACACTAAAAGATTATTACTTTGCACCACTTTAAAGCATACAAGGTAATTTTGCTTTTTTGATAAAATTCCCAAGTGTCGTTCCCAACATGTTAGTTTGTACACTTTTCCTCTCCACCACTCACCAGCAATAGAAGCTCAAATTAGTAGCCTTCCGGGAAAGTTCATCATTAATCACTAAGGAGGGTGTTACTGTCATTTCATACGGACATGTGTACCTTAACATGTAAAGCTAGGGCAGAGCAACGGGCGGGATGGGCTGGCCCGATGGTCAGCCCGTAGCCCGCCCGTTTATTACTGCACGGGTTCGGGTTGAGCCCGAACCCGCAAGAAACCCGTTTAAGCCCGTCTTTAACGGGCTGCTTGAAACCCGCCGGGTTCGGGCGGGTTAAGCGGGCTGCCCGTTTAACTTATTTTTTTTAAGGCATGTATCATCATTCACCAGTACGCATATACACTCCAGGTCTCCAGCACAATTGGACGAAACCCAACAATATGAACTCCAGCACGCAGCAAAA
>JANTPZ010096092.1:0-24115 GCA_025593235.1 Vachellia pachyceras | reverse complement strand
TATTGGTATGTGGCTGCATGTAGCTCAAGTTTGCTTTGTGGGGCGTCCACAGATTCCTCAGAAAATTTGTGGGGCGAGATTTTGCAACTAATGGGTGGCCATTACTCGGAATTGAGCCGCAAGCCAAAGCAAGATATGTAGTTGCTAATTTTAGCAATGCTTCATGACATAGATAGTGAAGCATGCTTTGTAATGAGGATGTTGGGAAGTAAAAAATGTACATAAGTTATCTTTGATGCAGTATACTTGGATATACATCTCTAGCCATCACTATTATTCATTTCAATAGTAATTTTCCTCTACAGGAGATTTGTAAGTATGCTTGTCGTTTTTTTTTTTTGCCGGGTGTAAGTATGCTTGTCACACACACACACACACACACAAAAGAATATGCAAGAGCTTTTAACTTTTCATGGGGTTTTTGCAAGGTTTAAAAAATCAAACCAGCCAATGAATTGGTCGAGGCGGCGGCGGCGGCAAGATTGAGTGGCAATATTGATGGTTGAGGGGGTGGTAGAGTAGCAGCCGTCGCCGTTCTTGCTGGTGGCCTTATTGCTTACACGTGAGGCCATTGTTGAGGAGGAAGTTGGAGGCTTGGCTTCTTTTGGAGTCAAGAACGGAGGTGGGCTCAGATCCCACATAGCAAATTTCCTCATTGCCGGTCCTCTTTTCCGGTGGTGGTGGTGGTGATTGAAAAGAGGCAGAGGACACGGATCTGAATGAGTAAAAGAAGAAAGCTCAAATACCCTCTTCCCTCGAAAATCCTCGAAAGGCAGCATCTTTCTTCACACCCACAAAGTAATTCGAAAATGTGTTTGCTCTGGTTCACAAATCTATGATTTGGGCTCATAAAGGATGCGTATTTGAGTGGAGACAAGGATATCAAATCCTGGATTTCAATGGTTATTAAGATAGTAAATAATGCTGACACATGAAGCAGGTGAGTAGAGTTGAAGAGCCAAAATCTCGGGAGATAGTTTGTGGGTATTGTTACTCGTGAATCAGGGAATAGATGGTGCAAGAGAAGAAATCCATTAATGGTGAGATTGAGCGACAATGGATATAAATTTATCTATTTTGAGAAATTTTCATTTCTGATTTTTGTTGGAATAAATGTTCACACATGATGAACAATGCTTCCGTTCTATAAAGTGATGAACAGTGCCAAAAAATAACCATCAAAATGTTTTTCCTTCTGCATGACTTGGTTTTTTTTTTTAATATTCCGGTAATTTTCTATTGGAATGACTGATGTTAGTTTGATTTAATGGCCGTGTTACTTCTGCTCTCATTTAAATATTTATGGTTACTTTTATACCCACAAAAAGTTTATAATGGTGGATGCAATACTAGTTTAAGTATATTTACATTGTAGTCCTTTAATTTATATTTTCATATTATAAAATAAACCAAAATATGATGGTTACTATTTGATTGTTATTAGGAAGTCCAATGGTGGTTTAAACTCCGGTTGTTATGGTTTGCTGCCAAACATCCTAACCATCAAATCCCAATTCTATACGGTTCGAGATTTGTCTACTTTTAAGACCCAAAATTTATATTTATAGTCGCTAATTGCAAATACTATGAGGATTCATACCTAATAATACAGGCAACGCGTGTGAATTATATATGTAATAACCTAGCAATATCGATATGTATTTTGTTGAAAGCCTTGGACCTGCGTGGAAAACTAAAACTAAGTGCCTGTTTGGGAAGCCATTTTCCCAAACGGTGCACGTAAGCCGAGACAAAATCATCTCGAAATCTGTAAAAACCATCTCGAAATTCATAAAAACCATCTTGAAATCCGTAAAACCATCTCGAAATTCCCAAAATGCCTCAAAATCTGCAAAATCCATTTTCCCAACGGAATTCCCAAACAAGTACTAAAGCGGAGAGGGCACTTTCAAGTTTGTCTTCCCAAATTTTACCTACCATCTATTTATGAAGCCAGTTCAAGTTTTGCCTTATCTGATATCATATTCAGAAGGACTAACGTAATTGCTTTTAACATGTATTGTATATGATTTGGGCTAACTATGCTCGGAGTAGATAGATAAGACTTGTATTTGTTAGTCCTCAATTACTTGTCATGTACATATGAATATTAATAAGGCAGCCTAGCAGATTAATATACATCGATTTTTCCCAAATCTATCTTTCTTTATCGTGATTTATCAATTTAACAGAATTAATAATTACTATTTGAGATATAAAACCAAAAAGTATAATTCATAGCTTTATGGGCTGGTCATCCAAATGGAACTGTCAAATGAGCCTCTGACTTATTATTCATTAATTTTTAAATGCTATCTCCTGGTAGAATCCAGACCCAGAGTGCTGTTTCATCAACCCCATCTACCAAAAGAAAGTGTACAAGTTGCATCGCCAAAGCAAAAGAGGAATATGGCTGTGAAAGAGTCTAAGCATGCGATTGTTGCTCATAAGAGGTGCTGTAAAGGTCAGATTATATTTAGTTGATTCCGCATAATTGCGTTATTTTGACCAAGAATGCAAGTAAATCTAAAATAAATTTTTGTCAGGTTCTACCCAACTGCCAGTGCCACATGATATTTTAATGCACATCTTCAGCTTTTCAGAAATAAAATCTTTAAGCTGGTTTTTCTTCTCATGGGTTCAAGCCATAATTCCTGCATCCATGGAGGATACAGGCCAGCGAAAAATCCCACCAGACAGACCACCGGAACTAGAGGGCGATGGTAAGAACAAGAAGAAGAGGATGGAGGAAGTGCCTCAAGAGGTTATGGATGACCTAATGGAGGAAAAGAATCAAGGCACGAAGCAGCAAGATGAGGGTGGTAGTAGAATACCCATTGGGAAAACACAACCTCTATACTACAAACAGTCACTCATGGGGTTCAATGGATTGGCAAATGGAAGCTATCCCTTAGAATCTGATGATCTCTTACTTGAGGAAGAGGAAATCTTCTGGGAGATGCCTGAAACTACTGAGGAAATCAAACGATTGAAGAGAATATACCCAGTGGTACCTATATCCCTGGAGGAGTACAATGACTAGTGCAAGCCCTGGAATTTCTCTTTTATTGTCACTGTTCTTGGGAGAATGTTTAACCTATTTATGCTTAAGTCTCAACTAACTAAAATTTGGGGCACATTTGAGCTAGAATTGATAGATCTACCCAATAATAATTTTGTAGTCAAATTTACAAACAAAGATCCATGGAAGCATCATTATAGGATTATCTTCCAACACTGTGTTTTAGTCCAAAGGTGGACCCCCTATTTCGACCCCTTCAAGAATCAGCTGAAATGGATTGTCACCTGGGTGCGTATTCCAAACATCCCAATGCATTGTTATAACAACCACTGTATATCAAGATTGGGGGAAAGGATTGGGAGACCCCTCAAGGTGGACCTAAATAAGTTATCAGACAGCACAAATCATATGGCAAGAGTTGATAGAGGCAAATACACAAGAATATGCATGGAGCTTGACTTACAAAGAGCCTTAGTCCCACGCATTATTGCATCTTAGGAGTGCTTCAACGTTGAATATGAAGGTTTGAAGCTTATGTGCTTTGAATGTGGAAGGTATGGACACCGGAGGGAAGCTTGTCCCTGGAAAAGGAGTATCGGTGGTGATGCTCAGATAGCAAATGGGCCGGGTTTGGTTGAACCCAGAAATGAGGTTGCTGAAGCAGGGGTCTTGGGACGCCGAACAAGTATTATGGCGGTAAACCAGAAGGGTGCGACCGGAGGAACTCAGGGCGTTGCCGGAAAAGGGGATGGTGACGATAGGGAAGAGTCTTAGGGCGCTACTATGGACAGGAGAGAAGACGCTGATGATCCGAGCATTGGGATCGAACAGAACGCTGGGTTAAAAAGGGAGATCTCGTCAGAACTTCCGTCGGAAACATTTTGGGCTTGGATGATAATCTTCCTTACGAACCAGGCACGGCGACAAACGTGAAAGAGGCGACAGGCGTCGGATCCGGTAGTTGCAGTACCTGGGAATGTCAGAAAAGCTGAGATAGTGCCTGCTCCTTCACAGTTCGATGCCTTGTGTCAAAGTCCCACATCGGAGAGGCTCGTGAGGGTGTTAGGCTATATAAGCGGGCGCACTGTACGCCCCCATGAGACGTCTTATGTGGAGAAAGGGTAATGGATCCTTTCCTCCGTGGGGCCGATCCAAGGTGGATGGACATGGTGGTGTGCTGGGGTTTGTCACGTGGATCGCTGCGCACTTCTCTGAGACATCTTTTGGGGGGAGAGTAATGGCCCCGTGACATTGAGCTTTTGACGTGGCATCATCAAGCTCACTCTTGGACTTTGCTTTTCTTCCTTCCTTATCTTCTCAGCCAGAGTTTCCTTTCTTGTGTATGTCTCCTCGCCATGCATCTGCTCATCCTGATCTTCCAGGCGTGCCAAGTGTCACGGTCCACTTTAGAGAACCCTAGAATTCTCTAGAGATCTCTTGTATATACTTAGCCATTCTAGAACTCTCCACACATTTTTCATATGTTTGAATTCAATGTGTAAATATCTAGTGATTCTCGTGGTCTCTAGTCGTCTCAAGACCAAATCAAAAATTACCTAAAACTAATGCAATATAGTGCACTAATCCTAGGATCGTTCTCTTATCAAGAAGCCTTTGTTTCAATTCCCTTCGTTAAACTAAGTGCTAAGAAATGGTTAGAAGGATGGGTTTTTGTGAAAATGATTTTCTAAACTAATGAAAATGGAATAAATTTAAACTAATGAATGCTTTTGGGTTTTCAGAAATGATGAATGCCCTTGGTGATAGAGATGTGACATTCCTCGCTCGAAAATAATCGTGGGAGTTATAAATTTATTAAACCTTTAGTAAAACCTCATGATAACACTTGAGTCCAATATTCTCAATCTATAATAGCTCCTATAAACATAGCTAACTATCACCCATTGAGGTATTGTTAAAAACCGTTTAATGCACAATTAATATTAGAATAATGCAATATGAGTCTTCTAATATGAAATGCTAAACAGCCATTCTAAAGCATCAAATAATCATATTAACTAGACAATAACACGCTGATTAATATAATTAAATTAATACTACCAAGAAATCAACTACACATATATGTTTCATAATGCATAATCCAAAATTAATCGTGAAAATCAATCCAAACAGAGACAAACAAACATCCATCTCAATTCCAAAATCATATACAATCATGCCTATAACTAGGAAATCCAAATATATAATTTTAGAATAATGGAAAGATAGAAAAACTCCCCTATGTAAATCAGTGAGCTCAGATCAATAACTCCATCACCAAGAGACAAAACAATTAGCTACACATTGCTTGCCATTCAACTCCAATCAACTCCACGTGCAAGGCCATAATAATAGCAATCAGAGAGAGAATAAAAGCTGGAAGATGGGCCCACTGCCTCCGTGTGTTTGGGCGTCAGTGTGGTCGAGGAAGATGGAATCTGAGCAGCGGCGTGTGCGTGTTTCCACGCAAGAATCGACGAAGGGAATGGGAGTGGCTCGATGGGTGTGGGAATGGTCTCTGCGTTTGGAGGTGGTTGGAAGAATGATGAGTGAGAGAGCAATGGAGAGATTAGTGGTGACTGTGGCTTCCGTTGGCGTCTTCTTCCCCTGTGCGTCGGCGAGGAATCTCCAGGAGCTTGCACAGGTCTCGGCGGGGTGGATGGCTGAGTGTAGGGGAGAGAGCAAAGGAAGTGGTGGTCGAAGGAGAGAACTCTCCGGTTGTGGGTGATGATTTGTAGAGAGCAGAGGAATGGTGGTCGTGAGTGGTCTCTCTGGCCGAGCTGGGGGATGGAGGTGGTGTGTGCGTGGCCGAGGAATTGAATGGAAGGATGAAGAAGTTGGCGGCGCTGTGGAGAGAAGGAAGCCGAGGGAATGAATGGAGATGGGATCAATTGGTCTCGCGTTCTCCAGTGGTTGTGGCGGCGCTCCCTCAGCTCGTGCGTTCTCTGTGGATGAACAGAGGGATGAGAGCCTCTGGTGCCGATGACGGTGAGGAATGGATGGAGGCTGAGGTGTTTCGAAGGAATGGATGATGGGCGGTGCTGTGCTCTTCGAATGGAGGTGGTAGCTGGTGGTTGAGTGGCGTGGCTGGAGAATGGACGAAGTGATGCAGAAGACTGAGGGATGGAAGTTGTTTGTGGCATGGTAGCATGGTCAAGGATGGGAGCTGAAGCACTGGTGGCTTGTGTGGTCTGGTGGTGAGGTCGTGGAATGCGATGGTGGCGTTGCTGAGAAAGGAATGGATGAAGGATGGAAGAGTGTGTGAATGCGGTGTGATGGATGACGAGGAATGGAGTTTTTGGCGGCGATGTTGGATTGTGAATGAATGATCCTTGTGTGGCGTGCTGAGAGGAATTATAAGTAATTAGGGTTTTGTCTCTTTTTTTTTTTGGGCCCAGCTATCTCTCTCTTTCGTGGGCCTTTTATTCTGAATTTGCAAGATCCTTCCCGGTACCTACAATATCAAAAGTTTAAGGATTTAAAATCATTTTGCCCTTAATTTAATTTAATCCAATGCAAATGTTTTTATTCCAAATTAGTGCTTAATCATGTATTTTTAATCCATAAAATGTGCCAACAATCCCTCAATTACATATGAAAAAGTGTGTTAAAATATGGTTAGAACATCTAGATATTTTAGGAGAGAATTCTGGAAGGTCAATATTGGCCGTCGGATCGAATCAATCTCCACCGTCCATTGAGGAGGTGGAGTAGTATAAATACCCCCAAGGGGTTCATTTGTAACCACCAAGCATTTGTGAGCAATACAAGCATTCTCCTAAGTTCTCCATCTCTCTCTAGTTTCTCTCTCTAGACTTCCTTAGTTCTCAAACTAAGTTAAGTCTTGGTAGGCTTACTAGCAGGTTCTAGAGCTTGAGTTTGAGCTAAGCTTGCTAGGTCGCACAGAGCTTTCATCAAGTAAATTACTAAGCCCATGATAGTTGGTATCAGAGCCAGCCCTGAGCCTTCAGTCTCTGGTGGACCCTCCAGACGCCGGTGAGGTTGCCGGTGGGCCCCGCGGCGAGGTCGCTCACAGATTGGCTGGGGAGAATGTCAAAGTCCCACATCGGAGAGGCTCGGGAGGGTGTTGGACTATATAAGCGGGTGCACTGTACACCCCTATGAGCTAGCTTGTTGGAAGAGGGGGTAATGGATCATCTTCCTTCGTAGGGCCGGTCCAAGGTGGATGGACACAGTGGCGTGATAGGGTTTCCCATGTGGATCGCTGCGCACTTCTTATGAGCTAGCTTTTGGGGGAGAGAGTAATGGCCCCGTGAATCAAGGAGTAGCTTTATCAAGTTTTAAAATTAAGAAAAGGAATAATGTGGGCTAAGGGAAAATGAGAAATGGGTCAAATGAAAGGGTGGAGCTTGGGCCAACGAATAGTGTGCGAAATTGGCCAAGAAATGACTTGATAAATGGGCTTGGATTAGGAGAAAATAATAAAGGCTTGGACAAAGTGGAGATTTTTATCAAGGGGCCCAAATGTCAAAGGAAAACTAAAGATGGCTACCAGTATAACTCATTATGTGGTTAGTGGAAATTTATCCCAGTTGGTAGGGAAGAATGATAAGTCCATAGGGCCTCAGAACAAAGTGGAAAAGCTAAATATTGAGAGAAATTTAGGGGGAAATGGGGTTGCTCCTAAGGTGAGTGATGGACGACTCCAACTTTGTCCACCGCATGAAAGTATGGAACCCAAACCCCCTGACCTGGAAACAATCTCAGTTAGAGTGGAAGGAAAACAAATGGAGGATGTAACAACTGATCTTGGGAGTTTGGAAGAGGGTGCAGCTATAATGGAGAATGAAGATAATCTTGATGATTTTGATTTTGTGCCAAAGACAGGAGCTACGCAGTAAGTTTCTCTCCTTTCCTTTTTGGTTTAATATGATCATCCCAACTTGGAATTGCAGAGGGGCGGGTAGCAGAACCTTCCCCATCCTTATAAGGGAGATAGTCAAGAGAGATATTCTTTGTCTTCTTGAGCCTAGAATAAGTGGTACTCGGCGGAGAACGTGATTCGTAGATTTAGGTTCTCGAATTGGATCAGGATTGAGGCCTCTGTTTACTCTGGGGGTATTTGGCTTCTCTGGAATAATTGGGATTTTGAGATTGAGTATGTTACTTCTATTGCCCAGCTCCTTCATTGCCATATTCACAATGTGAGGCTAAATAGAAAGCTCTTTGCGTCTTTCATCTATGGGGAGACTACTTACCTAAAAAGAAGTCACCTGTGGTAAACTATCCTGGAGATTGCATAACATACCATTGATGAGTGGATTTTAGTCGGGGACTTCAATGTTTATAGAACTCCTGCGAATAAGCTAGGTGGTGCCTGATTGAACTTTATTTATACTACCTTCATACCTGAATTTCTAGAGTTTTTAATTCAATTTTAGCCCTCCATTACCTTTATTATGCTTAATTTGAGAATTAGAATTGTTGATTTGGATTAGTATAATTTTGGGTGCATCTGCCATGAATAATAATATTATTGTGCTTAAATTCCATCATGAGCAAATGATACTTCAAATATTTTCTATTCCATTTCAAGAGCTCTGATCAAGGATATGAGGAAATACCTCTGGAGAAGTTCACCGCATCCAAAGTTCAATCAGAATAGTATGAACTCTCAGGAGAGGTTCGCCGCAACGAATATCGCACATTAGCACCAGATTTTGCTCCAAATGGAAAATAAACCCGACCCACCTTCTTAAATCCGACCCTGGACGGTTAGGATAACATAATTAGGTCAAGTTCGAAGGAGGCAATTGTGGAGGGAGGCAGAACACACTCACACTCATTTTCTCTCATCCTCTCTACTCTCAAATCCCTAACTTCACCCTCATCTCACCATCAATCCATCATGTGCCTTCAATCATCCATTTTGAGCCCTATTCCATATCACATGAGTAGCTGAGCGTCTCCTATCCTCTTGAGGATGAAGACGGTCTGAGTTCGAAGTTCCAAAAGGGGATTATTTGTTTTCAATCTGTATTTATGTTATAGATTACTTGGATTCTGAGTTAGAACTGGTAATGTGTACATATATACTTAGTCTCGATCGAGTCAAACTTGGATTATTAGTGTATTGAGTTTGCTTTGTAATTGGCATGGTAGAATGAAGTCTCATATCTACTTATTAATTAAATCTTCGTTGTTCTCCTTAATCTTCCTAGTTATGCTTGATTTTAGAGGCAATAATGTGTTGATTGAATTTTTCACATTGCGATTTCCATGCACACACTAAGTGTTTTTAAAGGGTTTCATGGAATAGAGTTCATTACATGGGATTCCTGACTCAGCGAGTGGTTGGCCGCAACTAAAGTTGAGTTTCGCCACGACATAGCTTGTATTGTGAATGAGAGATTCTTCTCGGGTGTCCTTCACCGCGACCAAAATATATTTTTGCCACGGCTAATAAGCTGAATTCTCACTTGATAACCCTCTCGGGTACTGTTCGCCGTGACGAAATTATATTTGCGCCACGGCCAAAATCCCTTTTTCACACTTCATTCACTTGTTTCATTTCATTTTCAATACATAAATACACTTCAATCATATATATATCTTTCATATATACTCATTCATACACTTACACACCTATTCCATTCATTTTTGAAGTGTGTTTTGAGTTGTTTTAATTTTGTTCCTACCTTGATTTTTTCTTTGTATGCCCAAAAAGAATCAGCTAGAACCTTACGATCTCGAGATTGAGAGAACATTGAGGGAGAGACGTAAGGCTTACAGAAGAAAAGAGAAGGGCAAGGTAGTTAGAGAATTAGGAATAGAAGTATGAGAGTCTAATGTAGAGAAAATAGATAATTTAGGAAATTCTTCTATAGAAAACACTATGGCTGAGAATCAACCCAACCCCCAAACTCAGAACATAAATGAAAATCAACTGGGGAATGTTAATAGAAGAAATGTAAAGTGGAGAGAATAGGGGATAATAATGTAAATAATAATAGAAGAAGGACAATTAGGGAAGCCATGACCTCTGATGTAAATTATGATCTATTTGATGTTGCTTGTCCTAATTACAATATCAATTTTGAAATTAAGGGATTGTTAATTAACTCTCTTCCGAAATTTCATGGTTTGACAGGAGAGGACCCATACATCCATCTGCAATCGTTGTCAATGATATGCCAGAGAATGAAACCAATTGGAGCCTCGCTTGACCAAGTTCTATGGAAGGTATTCCACTTATCATTGGAAGAGAAGACAAGAGAATGGTTCATGAGCCTTCTAAGGCATGTAGCCAATGCCTATAAGAGCTGGGGTAATCTAAGGAAAGCATTTTTGGAGAAATATTTTCTAGTCTCAAGAACATCATCTATGAGGAAGGAGATCTATTCCGCACGCCAAGAGTATGATGAGTCATTATACGACTATTGGAATAGATTTCAAGATCTTCTTTCTCGATGCCCTCACCATCAAATACCAGATGAGCAATTATTTCAGTATTTCTATGATGGGTTGAAAGGTCAAGAAAAAGGAATGCTAGATGCTGCTGCTGGAGGATTATTGATAGATTTGACGGCTGAAGAAGCTAGGGAACTTAAAAGAAGATGGCTTTGAACCACCAACATTATAGTGTAAGAGACGCTAGGGCTACCCATGAAATTGGAACATCAAGTGCTCATAACAAAAGAATGGAAACCCTAGAATCAAAGGTCGATTCTTTAGAAAGCAAAGTCACATCCCAATTGTCTCTAATCACTGCTGAGTTAAAGAGTTTGAATGCTAATAAAGCCCAGCCATCCATGGATTTAGCTGCTCCAAGTTGTGAGACTTGTGGGTCAGTAATGCACATAACAAGTGTGTGCCCAAGCCAATTTGAGGACGTATTTGCAATGTATCAAGGGAGATCCAACCAGAAATGGGATCCCTGCTCCAACACATATAATGAAGGGTGGAAATCCAACCTGAAGTTTAGTTGGAGGGGTGAAGAGGCCAGTGGCCAGAGATTTCAAAGAAATGGAGAAGTTGGGCCATCTAGCTCCAACATACAACTAAACAATCAGCAAGCCTTAAGTGTGCCACTAAAGGAGGATACAAGTAAGCTTCTTAAAAATATGTTGATTTTACTCAAGGAAGAGAAGGCTTCTACAGCTAACCAGTTTAAGTCATTAGCCTCATTGATTCAGAAGGATTCCTCAAAGAATGACGCAAGGTATGCCTATTTGGAAAAGAGGATGGAGCAATAGGAAACAAAAGCAGAGAATTTGAACTCCTTTGTCACTCAACTCTTAAACAACATGAGTGAACAACAAGTAAGGAGTAATGGCTCCATACCTTCGAATATTGTCATCAATCCCAAAGGATTAAATGCCATAAATTTGAGAAGTGGGAAGCAAGTGAAGTTTAAGGATGAGGAAGAAGAGGAGAAAGAAGAAGAGGTTAGTGAATATGAAAGATTGTCACATCCCACAACTAATGAAAAGAGAAGTGAGAGTGCCAAAGAAGAAGAGTTGCTGCTAAAAAGAGAAGTACCTCATGGAAAGAAGAAGAAAGAATGGCTTCGGAGCAAGGGACAAAGAGAACAAATCTGAAAGAAAACAAACATGGTTCTACTTCTTCCCAAGGTAAAGAGGTGAACATTGATGAACTCCCTTTTCCCAATTCATATAAAACTTGCTGAAAAGAAAAGTGAAAAGGAGGTTTATGATTTGTTTAGCAAAGTAGAGGTCAATATTTCATTGCTTGAGTTAGTGAAAAAAGTCCCAACATATGCTAAATATCTTAAGGACTTTTGTACCAATAAAAGAAAATTTAGGCCAAATGAAAAGGTTCAAGTAAGCTCCAATGTTTCAGCCTTGTTTAAACCTCAAATCCCAGTGAAATGTCAAGACCCTAGATCTTTTACTATCTCTTGCACTATAGGTAAAATAATTATAGGGGGAGCATTGCTAGATCTAAGGCCGCGATTAATGTGATGCCAAAATCTGTCAATCAAGCTTTAGGGGTAAAAAATTTGAAGCCCACATCAGTAGTACTCCAGTTAGCAGATAGAACGATTAGGTATTCGGATGGGATAGTTGAGGACATTTTGGTAAAAGTAAAAGACTTAGTTTTCGTTGCTGACTTTTATGTTCTTGATATGTCTAAAGAATCCATGAGTGAATCCACTTTGATAATGGGCAGACCCTTCTTGAGGATCGCTAATACTATCATTAACATGAAAGAGGATAGCATATCAATGGAGGTAGGGGAGAGTAAGATCAATTTTAACATGTATGAGGCCATGAGACATCCGTATGAGGATTATTATTTGTTGAGTGTAAAGCCATAGATGCTCTTATTGATGATGCATGTACTGAATTAGAAATGGAAAATGAACTTACATGTTCACATCACTTATCATATGCGTAATTGACTAAAAAAGATTCAGAAATTCCATTTGAACCCCCTGATCCACAGTTATGTTCCTGTAAAACAATTGAAACATGCACTCATTTTATATCGGTTGATATCATGCTTTCCATGTTATATACATATTCTATGGATTTCACCGACAAGTGCATGAATGCATTATCATGTATAAACAATGATGACACATCCGGGAGAGGAATTTCAATTGATCTTGCAGGACCATTTGACAAAATTTCAGCAGAACTGGTTGTACCTGTGCATGCTATGCTTGGAATTACAAAAGATGAGCATGGAGACACCGATGAGACTCGAAAGCCGCCATGATTCTCAGGTTGTTCCTTTCCCTCACGCAATCATTTACTGAGATGTTGTGATGACTATGTTGTGAATATGAATGATTCATGTTGAAATTTATCTCGAAATCTGTAAAATCATCTTGAAATTTATAAAATCACCTCGGAAGCCGTAACTCCTTTCTCCCAATGGAATTCCTAAACACACATTATATTCGCCTTTGTGTCAATGAGACAGAACTTTGAGAGAAGCAAGCATGTATTGTTGACAATAGATGAACATATTCATTTTAAAGTAGTCATCCATTTCTATTTATTGCGGAAAGAGAGAGTTTTATTTGATCTTACTTAAAAGTCATATCATTAAATTTTTTATGTTAATATACTATTTTAAACTTCAGTTATGCATGTTTACATTATTTTTACGTGTTACAGTTGATATTAAATATAGATAAAATTAAAAAGAAGTTGAATTTTAAAATAAAGTTATTAAGGATTTGCCACTCCACGAGAAAGGAAAGGGGCGAAAGGAAAGAACCAAGTAGGTTGTGGTAATGTTAGAATTTTCACCTATTTGTATCTATGTAGTGTATGTTTGGCAATCATGTTCAGAATTATATTTACATAAATCCAGAAAAAATTACTCTTATATACTTATTCTGGTCTATATGAAATTATTCCTCAAACGGATTTCTAAACACACACTCGCTCTTCCTTTTCCCTTTCCATTTTCTTCGATACTCAATGATTAGTTTGCTAGTTTCCTTGATCCTTTTCCCTTTTCTTCAGATAGTTCTCGCGCGCGCGCGCACGTGCGCACTCACATATATATATATATATATAGACGCGCGCGCAGTCGAACATTCACTTCCTTTTCTTTCAATAGCTCCCTTGTGAAAGTAAATTTTCTCATTTCTTTCTTAGAATTTCGTCTGGACTTTTAGATTGAATAATGGATAGTTTATATTTAATAGTTTATAAAATTTTATTATAATATTTCATAAATTCAAATTTTGTTATTATATATATGTAAATATAAATTATGTAGATAATATTTTAACAGTTTAAATTCATTTAATTTATTTCTTAATAATAATTTTACAAAATAATAAATCTAAATCATCTATTTCTTTGTTTAATAACGAAGATGAGAAGAAAATTTGAAAGAGGAAAAACGAGAGAACCAGACTGGATCGGACGGCCACAACTCACTTACCTCTGGCATGGTTTATAACTCCATATGCGCTCAAATTGCAATTTAGGTGACCGTCACTCCCATCCTTCTCTGTTCTTGTCGCCGCCTTCTGGGTTCACTTCCTCGTCAATCATACGGCTGCTGGGATGTCGGAGATCACTGACGGACAGTTTGGGAGCTGCAGCTGTCAGCACTGAGCCCACGACCTCGGTTACTTAATCTCATTACAAATTTTGTCGGCAATAACAGGTACGTAAGCAACAATTACTTCCGGTTGCTCACTTATTGTATTAGACGAGGACACAAGAACATTCCCTTTGTTATCACCGGCGTATTTGTGTTGAAGTGGCTACTTTCTCATTCTTGTCGTTTTTCCACTTTATTATCCTACAGCAAACCCGTCACTGCTTGGTCGACCTGGTTCCTTGTCAGGCATTGCCTTTTTCTGTTCCTTAAGCCGTTTAGTAATCTAGCCCTTGTTCTTCTTCTCCCAACTTCAACATTGTTACACTTCATGGCATATTTATAGGATCGATGTCAACAATCTTTTTTTGTCACTCGTTGGAGCCTGAAAAATCTTAGGATTTTTCTCACCAGGTAGAGGTTGACTTGATTGTGGAGCATGGTTGCATGCTTGATCTGAAAAGTCGTTTAGTTGCTCTCATGCAATTTTTTGTTTGATATGGTAACTGCTTATACTCAGTCGAATGTGAGAGTACGGAAGCTGAAGAAAATGATTGCAGTTCTGAATGCCTCCAAAGATCCGTTTTTATTCAACTCAGTTGCTACACTTCTCCATCGAAGAACGTCCAGGATTTCTGTTCTGAAACTTGATGGTTTACATAAGCTACCGCTATCAACTCCAAGTTTTTCTCCACATGCAGAACTTCACGAGAAGAAGATTTTGGAGTCACATAGAAGAAGCACTTAAGCTTGTAGAAACAATGCCTATAAAGCCCAATGGGGGAGTGTGGGGAGCACTTCTTGGAGCATCACACATTCATAAGAACCCCGATGTTGCAGAAATTGCTGCGAGCCATTTATTTGAACTTGAACCAAATGGCACTGGAAACTATATTTTGCTTTCTAATACATACGCATCAGTTGGTAGATGGGATGATGTGTCAAGGGTGAGGAAACTGATGAGAGGGGGGGGGGGGGAACTAAAGACAAACCCTTGATGCAGCTGGGTTGAAGTGAAGAAGGGTATCATTGAAGAATTCTTTGCAGGTGATGCAACACATCTACAAACCAGGGAGATAAGGAAGGCACTAGAGGATCTCGTGGAGCGACTGAAGGCTACTGGATACCAGCCAAATCTGGCTTCTGTGCCATATGATGCTAGTACTGAAGAAAAGAAGCATATACTAATGACTCATAGTGAAAGGCTGGCTCTAGCGTATGGGTTGTTGAATACAGATGGTGGTTCCACTATAAAGATTATGAAAAACCTTAGAATATGTGAGGATTGCCATACAGTTATTTGTGGTGCATCAAGAGTTACAGAAATAAATGTTATTCTCAGGGATAACATGAAATTCTTCCACTTCATTGACGGTGTTTGCTCATGTGGCGATTTTTGGTGTCTTAGGCTGGTTCCAGAGCTTTATTCTCACAAGAATTAAAAATGTTTATCTTTTGAGATTATCTCTGAGAATATGCAACCATTGAACTTTGCTTAAATATCATCGCCTTCCATACCAATTCCTCATGCTTGGCCTTAAATGTGAATCAGCATTCAACTTTGTGATACTTCTCTGATGATTGGCTGGTTGCAATTCTTTTGTTTGTAAATAATGCATCTTTCTCTAGGTTATATATATTGAATATTAATTATTAGATGAATAATATCATCAGAATATGTTATTACATAAGTTAATACTCTTTAGAAAACCTATTTCTTCCCTTTGTTCTCGCAGCCACCTTCTAGATTTATTTCAACAAATTTTGCGTTTGTCAAACCGGACAAACTTAAATACTGCTGCTGGAAAGCTAGTCAACTGCAGTTGTTAGCACCAGTCCCACGATCTGGGTTTGTTAATCTGATTACAAATGTTTTCTACAATAACTTGCATATTTTCATACCACATGGGGGGAACTTGAAGAACTTCCCCTTGTTATTACTCACAAATTTGTGTTGAATTGGCTGGTTCCTCCTTGTTATTGTCTATGCACCCCATCATCCCACAGCAAGCCCCATTTCTGCTTCGTTGACTTGGTCGTACATCATTCATTACCTTTTTCAATGCTGTACATAGTTTTGTCATACATCATTCATTACCTTTTTCAATGCTGTACATAGTTTTGCAACCTAATCCTTGTTGTTCTGCGTCTCCTAACTCCATTGTTGTTCTACTTTATGGCATATTATTATTTTTCGGATCAATATCAACAGTTTATTTTTTTGGTGATTGTAGAAGCCTGAAAAGCCCCAGACTTTACTTTCTGGCTATAGATAGATTTGATTATGGAGTATGGTTTCATGGTTCGATCAAAAGCTCATTTGTTTACGCCTTAAATGGATAGTGGAAGTGTTTAGAAATTACTTAGTAGCTAAAAATGATGTTGCAATTATTGATGGTGGTTTCAAGTTGTTTTATGTAGCTTATTTCTTTGCCTTTATTTGTCTGGTTATATATAAAGTCAGGAAATCCTTGGTTTACCCGCATGATTGAAATTATAATCAATTAGTCATATTGAATCTTGCTCTTTTTGCACGATAGCACCTCTAATATAAGGAAGCAACTGCATAGATAAGAATAGTTGGTTGCAAGCTGAAACTTGTTAAAACTTATAGTTTTAGTTGCAGAATTGCAGGTGAACCAAATTCAGCGCATTAGAAAATGTGTTCCAATTTGGTGAAGGCTGCCTGAGTTCCGGGACAAGATGCTTAATCACTTTTATAGGCGTCACTTGTGTACTGCTGTTGCTCGGCCATGGCTTTTTGTTGGGTTGGGCAATCCTGGTGAAAAGTACAAGGGAACTAGACACAATGTATACTGTAATCTAAAATGTAATGCATCCTAGAGTTTTTGTTTGTAGTTTCATTGAATGATAATGCAATTATTGAAAGCAGGTGGGATTTGAGATGATTGATGCATTTGCTGAATTACATGGGATTGCTATGAACACTGTCCATTGCAAAGCCATTTTTGGCCAAGGTTTGGCCATGGCATTCAATTTTCCTTCTTCAACCTTATTTGTTGTTAATCTCAGTATGTTTTGTATTTTTGAAGAATTTGTGGGATAATCTATTACAGGTATCGTTGGTGAAGTTCCTGTTTTCCTTGCAAAGCCTCAAACTTACATGAATCTAAGTGGTGAATCAGTAAGGATTCGAGATATAAAACTTAGTTTCTGAAGTTTACCTATTCAATGCTTTTGTCAACTTTCGCTTGCAAACATGGCTTATTATTTTCTTGGATTGTTAATTTAGGTGTATAAAATTTTATTTACTATTTTCAGAATAGCTGTCCTAGTTCTATTTGAAACCTGGAAAATCTATTCTGTAATTGATGTTAATGCAAGATTAATTTGCCCCACTGGTAAAGCAAGTGCAGTTAACAGAATTAAGGTATGTAATGTCTTGGTAGCCACTGTGGCAATATCTTGGAATTGACTATGGGAATTATTACACTATAATTGTCTGTATGAGGAGCCTTGTAGATTCAATCTGTAGGTTTATTGCCATTTTGAGGATATTGGCCTTGTTTGCCATAAGGTTGTAAAAATATATTTACATAAGTTAGGACAAAACTCTTCTCACATGCTTACTTCGTAGACTATAAATTACTTTGCAGAAGTAGTTTCTACGGTTAATCCAAATATGCTAATATTCGCTTGGATTTTGATGTTTTATTTCCATATATGAATTTTTCTTTGTAGTTTTAATTTATGAGATAATATCTCTTGCCATGAACCTTCAGGCTGGACCAATGGCTGCTTATTACAAGCTACCTCTTGATCGTGTGCTTGTGGTAATTTGCTGTTTTCACTTATAATCTTTGAAGCATCCAATTGATAATAAGTGAGCTGTTCCTCATTTCAGTCAACTCTTTGGGTTGTAGATCCATGATGACATGAATTTGCCATGTGGGGTGCTTCGTCTTAATGACAAAGGAGGTCATGGAAGCCACAATGGGTATAATACCGTGTGATAATTGTATTGAAGTTGTTTGATTATGACAGCTTACATTATGACTTTTGACAAATTACTGCCTTATGTCGTTGGTACTGTTCTACATACACCGATACACGTATTGAGTTTATGACGTGTTATTCAGTAAATATGCTGTGTTAGCTAACTCTCTTATGCTAAAGATAAAAATGAGGGCACGTGTACCTTGAAGGAATACCTGCACCATTACTCTGTCTATCGTATGTGTAGGAAGGAAATCAAAGTAGCTTTGAAAAAATAGTGAGCTCTTTTTAAAGTAAACCTGTTTCATCCAATTATCGTAGATGGGTTGTGCCTGGAATTGAGATCATGAGATCTAATTAGTTCCCGTTGTAATTCATCCCAGTCATGTGTCTTCTTGTAATCAATTCTCTTCACTTGAACCAGGCTGAAGAGTGTGATCTATCACCTTCGAGGAAATAGAGAATTTCCTCGGTTAAGAATTGGTTAGTACTCTTGTATTACAAATCATTTAACTTTTCGCTATATTTTATATAGGCATTATAATTATTATTTTCAATTTGTTTGGTGTTAAGGGATTGGAAGGCCTCCTGGCCAAATGGATCCTAAAGCATTCTTGCTTCAGAAATTCAATGTAGCTGCCAGACAACGTGTAAGTCTTTTGGTATTGAACTCTATTAGAAGAATTTTTTTTTTTTTTTTTTGCAGTTCCTCAGTTTTTATGGAATTTTCGACTGAGGAATATTAGTCAGGGTTTTATTTTCAAGACAATTAAGCGCAACGAAGAATTTTGATGCACTTGCTTTCTTTTGGTAAGTGAATTGCTGTTTGATTGCTTGACAGATTGATGCTGCTTTGGAAGAGGGGGTTGAGGCATTGAAGCTCCTTTTAACGAGAGGTCTGACAGAGAGTGCGAGAAGGTTCAATAGAGAGCAAAAGTACAAACACATAAGAGTGCATACATTACCTGTGTGATAGGAGTCCTAGCTGCCAAAGCTGTTTTTTCAGATCTACGTATATGGAATTTGTCAAATGTATTGATATACAAAACTAAATCGAATTCCTGTTGGAGATAAAGCATTGAACATGATTGCTTCTTCCCATGCTTAGCCCCGAAAAAAAAAAAACTAATCTTTGGGAAGGCAGTTGAAGATGTTAAATTATCCTGAAATTCAGGGCTTAATTGTGTCTGTGTTTTTTTTTTTTTTAAGATAGTTGAAAAGAAAAAACAAAACATGTTTGAATAATTGTTTTAAAACATTGAATTTGCTAGATAAATAACGTACATGCAACCTGCTGGGACGAATAATCCAAGCTAGATGAAGTACTGGAAAGAAAACTACGTACATACAACAACGTCAAGTAATGTAGCTCTATACATGAAGTAGAAGAAGAATATGCAGAACAAGTAAATGAAGATTACTAATATGCACCCTTTTAGATGGAACTAGATGTGAACACATACCTCAGTTTAATTAGAATCAGACTTTTGTGACTCCAATGGATCTCTTCTTCTGTTATGAATAATGCAGGATAAGAGATTCGTAGCAATGATGAGCTTGTTCAATTCCCATGTGTATAATTCTGGAGATGACTTGATACTTGGTGTTTATGTGGTTTAGGATGGATGGGAGATATTTGAATGAATAGATGAATAAGTAATGTTAGGGTTTGATTGAAAATGAATGTATGAACCGGTGAACTAATCTCAAAATATATATTAATTTTCATTAGATCTCTCAATGAATGATTTCGGGAATAAATTGTACATAAGTATGAATACTGAAGAAAAGGGGGTGGTGGTGGTGTTGTGATACGTAAATGGGAGAAAGTGAAAGAGGACACACACACACACAGTTTTTTTTTTTTCTTTTTTGAAGAGAAATCAAAATGATATCATTAAAAGTAAATAAACTTACAAGTAGTAGCAGGTAGAGTTAAAAGGAAATAAATTACACAACCGATTAAAGACATCTAAAGACACACACAGCATGCATACACACACTACTTTTAGTCTATAATATAAGAGTCAATTACTTTTTTAAGGATATTAACGAAACTAAATACATTATTTTAAATGCTATTATTTATAAGTATTATTAAATTATATATATATATATTAATTTTTTAAGTCATTTAATTAGTTTAGAGAAAAATGATTAATATACTTTAAAGTAATGTATTCATCATCTTTAATCTCTCTCTAAAAAAAATTCAACTGTTTTTTCTATCAATTACCGGTGGTAGTATATACTAAGGCTCTTGGAGATTTGGTTGGGCAGTTAACATGATGAAACCTTGCAGCACAGTGCAATTACCTGCTATTTCTCGTATGCGATAAAGGCAGAGATCCAAAATTTCTTTTCCAACTGCAGCATCATTCCATAACTAAACTAGAGTAACGGATTAGTTCCCATATTTATTATACTGTTCTAGAAACAAATCTTACCGGCAGTGTAGTGTCCTCTAGATAAATTATTAGCTGCATTCCCCTTTCCAGAGATGAGCTGTTTGCAATGGAACCTAATCGATCACAGTTGGTTCAGTATCAACAAATACAGCTTAGGAACATGCTTGCCTGAACCAGTCTTGCTGAAGGTGCTAAAAGCATAGTGTGCAACGTCGACGAATATTGATTTAATCGGTAAGGACTTAGTTCATAACTCAAAAGGTTGCGTTCGAATCCTACTACCGATTGAAGATCTTGTTAGTGGGTCAATTGTGAGCACTCTTTGAACATAAAAGCATGCCATAGCGACAATTTTCAGATGGCAGAGAGTAAGTATTGACAAATACTTTAAGGAAATGTGACAATTTGAACTGAAGTGGCTTTACAAGAAATTTGTGAGCTAATGCTGCTTTATGCAATGTGACACTCATGTATTAGAATGATATACGGTATTAAAACATAACAAGTAAGCTCTTGAGACCTCAACTAGAAGTAGGTAAAGTTCATTGAATGACATTTCTTGTTAAACACACAAATGAAGAATGTTAATTTTTTTATAACTCAAAGTATCCTGAGTTACTTTCGATTTAAGATTAATTTTTAGTAGAAGTCATTAAGGGGAAAATTCCAAATACATCTTGATTCATGTGTATCAATATAATAATCCTTTGTTAATAAAATAAGGATTGTTATATTGTATCTTTTTACTGTTATTTCAGTGTTGATTTTTATCATCTCACAATCATTCCACTATGATGTATAAAGACTCTCTCAACTCTAGCTTTCTTGAGCATCGCAAGTATAACTTTTTCATAATGAAATTAACATTGATGACTTAGATCCTTGCTGCCTCGTGGAATGTTAGGATTGCTCTAAACACCCTATTTGGATTTCTTTGTTTTTTTTTTTGGCGAAAGAAAAATATCTTCCTACTGGACTTAGTGCTATTTAAGGTACTGTTAGACACTAAATGATAACAGATCTCCCAATAGAGCTTTTAATGTTGGTTCACCATATTTTAAGGCATTAATTAACTCCTTTCCATAGACTCAACTGGTATTGATATCCTATTATGCAATGAAGTCCCACCTTATCAAACTAGCTCTTAAGTAGGCAGTGAATGAGAGACGTCAATGCCTTGAAAGAAGTGAGAAACACAGAATCAGAGAAATATCCCCGTCTTAAAACAAATGAAATTCATTAAATAGTACAAATTTTACTTCCAGAACTTTAATTTCCCAGTATAAATCTGATCTTTTCCATCCTTTCTTACAAAGGATGGGTTATCATTCTCATGGTTTGATTCTTTTACTAAGCAAACTCCAGTTACATTGCTGACAGCTCCCTAATACAAACCAGCCATCCTATTGCTATGCTATTGCAATGGTCCAAGCTAATGCGTACAACATGGCTTCTCAAACAAATAGATCACCTAAAAATCTGAATCTAATAAATAGGAAATAATTTCTTTTCATTCTGGGGGCAAAGAATCATCAGCAAATAGCTAGCCACAACCTTTATATGTCTGTTGAAGATAGTGTTGAATTTGAGTGGTCTGTTGTTTCTTGCTCCAACTGGCTGTTGAGGACATGTAAAATATCATTTGGGGGCCACTTGACTGCAGGATTCTTGGCGGATGTTTGGTAGAAGCATTCAGGCCAAGAATTTGTGTAGAAAGACTCAGGTGGAACACGCTTGTGAGGTTCACCAAAACTGGTTTTGAGCATGACTTTCCTTACAGCTTCCTCAAAACTTGTTGTGCGCCCAGCCTCCCTGTCGATGAATATTGGAGCAAGAGCTTTCCTATCAGGCCTTATTGTGGTCGGGAAGCCATAGTAAAGGCGATGTCCAAGGAGGTTGTTCGCAAAGTTGCTTGGGCCATCATATGTTGGCATGAAAATGTCAGAAAGAAGACAGACCATGTAATCAACCGCAGAACCAGCCAATCCCCTAGTGTTCTCAGCAAGCTCCTCAGAGGGTTCAACAGAACTATGATTCTCAAGTCGTGGGAACAAATCTCGGAATGGCTTCATGAATCGTTTCCCACCAAATAGTTCACCAGCTGCAAGATATATCCTAGTAGAATTGTCAAAACCCAGAGCACGCAAAATAAGACCAACCTGCATTACAAAGTCCAATTAATAACAACCTTCGAGTGTTAACAAAAGTAATCACTAGCCTGTATTCAAAGGTTAATCCATTTTACCCACAGGAACAAGAAAAAAATGAGAAACAAGCTAAAAGTACAATAAGAAGTAAAAATACTCGTTTACCTCCTCGGGAGTCAATGGGCATTTCCCAATTGCCCGTCTTTCACTATAGACAAGTTTTTTAGGTGCAAAATTTTCTTCTCGATACTTCCTCAAAATCTTTTGCTCCTTATGAGTAAATATGTCAAAGCATCTACAAATCAAATTTGTACACAACATAAGCAATCTAAAAAAAGAATTCTCATATTGTTTCCAAAACAATGTCATTTGTCTACTCTTGGATCAGCATCATTTGCATCCATATAAGAAAATTTCGCACACAATATAAGGAAGCTATTCTATTCACAAAACAAAGAATTCAATGATTCAATAAATTATTCAAATGTAATCCAGCTAGTGATAGCCAAAAGAACACTCCGACTTCACGATCAAATTAACCCTCCATACATACTCCAAGTGTAGCAAACTCAAAACATCCCAATGAGGAACGATCTCATTTCACCACTTCTTACCAAAATCCGACATCTCAAACGGCCCCTTCATCTTTTCCTCTCGAAGGGTGCCCCACGTAGTTCACCCAATACATTAAAACTTCATATATCATAAATCAAGGCATACTTAGAATCTACGCTAAAATAAATTACGCAAGCCCCAATTTAAGTTTTTGAGACGTGATCACAGTGTATCAGCCATGTAGAGCCATAAAATGGGTAAAGAGGGAGGATGGTGGGGCAGAAAATCTATCAATATATAATAAAAAGTCTACTGGAAGCCATAAAATTCATGAGCCATCAGTAGTGTCGTTAACTACAGACTCCTTGCAAACACAAGACCCGCATTCTAATTCAAGTTTATATAAAAAAAAATGATATAACTGGCCTGCAATTCAAGTCCTCCAAGTTACATCACGTGTATAGGGAGCCCGATAACAATTTTAAAATAGAAACATGATTTATATAAAGCAAAATACAATGATACTGAATTCACATCATAATTTATTATTAAATAAAATGAGTCTAATCTTATTTAAAGCCTTAATACCTAAAAATATTTTGAATTCCTAATTTTATAAATAATTAATTGTTGTTAGGATGGCTGCACCCAAGAGGGGGGTGAATTGGGTGTTTACAAAATTTTCGTTCAAAACTTAACTAATCAAATATCCAAATCATAAGTTAATCAAAATATTGGATGTTGAAAACTGATTGCATGCTTGGAAAACAATATAGGTTAATGAAGATGAAAGAGCAGAAAGCACACAACGATTTATCCTGGTTCGGCCCTCTCTGACCTACATCCAGTCCCCAGAGCACCTCTGAGATTTTCAATCCACTATATCATCCAAGTTTAACTAGGTACTTGGAAAACCATTACAACCACAAGTTCTCTGCAGACACTTGCGAAGCTGTTTCAAGTTCGTCACAGTG
>JANTPZ010096091.1:0-18304 GCA_025593235.1 Vachellia pachyceras | reverse complement strand
TATTCGCTGATCACCCAAAATAACAAAATCACCGAACAAATATCTCAGAAGTCATAAAGGTTCTAAAACACAGATCCACATATGCATATAAGATTTTATCCATGAATTCCGGTGAGAAGGCTTGAGACGCGCGCGCGCACATATACACGCCAGAAACAGAGCAAGCACATATACACATGTATATTTACACATTTAAACACAGATTTGCCTCCTCGTCAAAGAGAGAAGACGATCAAGGACAATGAATAAACACACACTACAGATTTGTCTTCGCATATATATATAACTTCATCTTCCCGTCTAAAAAAACATACATATATTTTTAACAAAAACTATTAAAAATATACATACTTACAGAGATTCATAAAAAAAAATGCCTATATTAACATATCTGATGGGTTTTGCAATTGAGAAAAAAAATCTGAATATTGGAGAAGGACATACCTTAGAGAAGATTAAATCACCGTGCTGATAACGTGTTGTAAATCATATGAAATGAAGGAAAGAGATGAGAGAAAAATGGAGAAGAAGAAGATGAAAAAGCTCATGAGAAGAGGAATGGATGCATGGGGAGAGAAGAGTGAGGAGTGAATGTTTTTTTTCATATTCCATGTGTATATGCCTTGTATTTATAGGCATGAATATACAACATGATAAATCATTATAACTTACATAAGGTAATAAAGGGATACAAAATAAAGAAGAGAATAATAGGAGACATGGACATCCACATAATAATATTCATAACAATTTTATTGATATTTTTTTGGATTTTATCATTAACTATTGTCCGTCAAAATATTCGTATTTAATTTTGGGTTTAAGAAAATCAGTTAAGGGATTTGATTTCTCTTTACTACCCTTACCTTCCACTTCTCATTTCAAATTTGATGTTTTATAAAATCATCAAATAAAATTATTTAATATATGCATATTCAAAGCCGCTAAATTTTAGTGGCGACAATTTAAAGATGCAATAAAAAATATTTTAAAAAAAACTGTTATAAATCATTAAGGGAAAATTTCACAAAAATACCTTCAAAGCATCAATTTGGGATTTTAAAATATTGTAAATTTACTTATTTACCATTTTCTCTTTTGCATATGTCTAAATTTACTATATCTCGCTAGGTATTTCATACACTTAAATTATAGGTTAAAGTATACTTTTAATCCTTTATGTTTGCTTCAGGTTTCATTTTAGTCCTTTAAGTTTAAAAGTACACTTTTAGTCCCTCAAACTTAACGCCGTTAGTTTCTCTTAACGGAAATTACTGACTCATTAAATTTAATTAATGACTGTGCAATAAAATGTTGATAAAGCATACTCAAAATTTAATTTTAATTTAATAATATAATAAATTTGATTTTTTAAATTGTGTAAAATAAAAAAAGATTTAAAACAATAATGTTAAGTTTGATGAGTTAGCAATTTCCGTTATAAGAGACTAACGACGTTAAGTTTAAGGGACTAAAAGTGCACCTTTTAAACTTAAAGGACTAAAATGAAATCTGAAACAAACATAAAGTACTAAAAGTATACTTTAACCTAAATTATAATTCATTATATTTAACCTGCAAATGAGTTAGTAAACAGTCCCATTTTTTTTAAAAAAAAATCTAGGGATCTTAATCTCTATGTGTATATATACATGTGTGTGAATTTCCTATACTTTATTCAACATTTCATATATTTAAATTGCAATTCGCTACATTCGACCTGCAAATGAGTTTAGAAGTACTTTTTAAATTCCAAGGATTTTTACAAAAAAGTTTAGACGTATTGAATTTCGAAAACTTACTAAGGCCAAGTCATAATTCCATATTCAAAAAGCAATAGATCGTTCATTAGCAAAATCCTCACGTTTGCAACAAAATTTTAACTCACGATCTCTTGGTGTGTGAGCAAATTTCTCACCCACTAGACCAACTTTTAAAATCATATTCCAATGATATTAAACACCTTATGATGCATGGGATTGTAGATTAAACCTTTCATAGATACACTGGGTGTATGAGCTAGGCGTGATGAGCCAACTCATTTGAGTTTAATAAACTTTCAAGATGAGCTTTAAGAAAATGGGTTTTAATATTACACCTAAAGTACAAACGTGACCCACCTCCCCTTTTCTGTCTTTGAATTTTCTCATAACTCATTCTAAAGGATGAAAGATATAATAAGCAAGAAAACTCAATAGCATCCTAATGAGTAATGTTTCCAAACCTAAACAATCTTCTGGATAATTCCAGCGTCAAGGCCACATCTGGTACCTGCCAAAAGAGATATATGTACATAGGCCGTCCAACAACTCTTCTGACATGTGACCTCAACATACCAGGAGAGATTAGAAAAGAGATGTGTATCAAATATAACATATAAGGTAATTAAATCTGAACCAGTTACTACCCAACTTAGGTAGTGATCTGACAATAGTTGAACTAGAGTCAACCCAATCATGCTTAAAATAACATAATTATATTAAAATATACAAACATGTTCATATGTAACTGTAAAAAGAAAAATATTTAAAATAAAAAGACATAATCCACATGTAAATGGAATATTCATGTATAAGCTACAGATAGTGTAATAAAAAAGTTATTAAAGCGCAAATATGACTGGCTAATATTTTTTTCCTTTTTTTAAATCAAAGCAACGTTATTTCATATTCAGCAATGAAACATATCCGTTGGGAAAAAAACAATGAAATATATATCAAGTCAAACCCAGTTGACCCATCCAAAAAAATTGACCGGATTGGCCAGGAACTAGTTCACCAATTCATTGGTTTAACCAACCTACGTAGGTTGAGTTTTTTTTTATTACCTTTCACCATTTAGTGTCTGGCACCTTTTCTATACCCTATTACCAGGTATCCGAGCAACTGACTAATCCGAATTGAGCACTTCTGAGACCATTCGGTGACAAACTCTCCTGACAAGGTTTAACGCGACTGAATCCATGACTCGAACACCGGACCCTGTGTATGCTGGTTGGACGCCCATATCAATCCAACCAAGCGTACTATTCTCAAATGTAGAGGTAGAAGGAGGAAGTGATCAGACCATATATGAGTAAATGAAAGATTTATTTCAAGAGTAAGTTAGTGAGTGGGTCATAAATAAGTGAATAATGGGACTGGGGCGGTTTGTAATAAGGGCTAATGATGAGTTGAATGGAAGTTTTCTAATGCTCTGTTTATTCCATAGTAGAAAATAGTTGAAGACTTGTCTGAATAAACATTTGAAGAATCAAGAGTTCAAATTCTCCTATCTAGAATAGTCACAACTAAACAGCACTAATTAGAAGTTCTTTGATCTTGTGTGTCTCTTAGCCTATTGCAATACATGATTATAATAAATCCTGTATATCATAAGAATCACATAACTATATGCACCTGTTCTGAAGTTGGCATTGCAAATTGCCTTGACTAGTTAACGTCAGAACAAAACAACTGTTGTTGAGGTAGATCACAATGCTTGAAACAAGTTATGCTACAGAAACTGACAACATCTTAAATCTAACTGATATATCTCAGTTATCAATCACCAACACAGTATCTTCAATTTTGAAGCCCATTCACACCCATATAATATGTCCAAGACAAAACTAAGATCATATCAAGAGGTATCTCATGAAGGATCAATTACCTTTGATGGGGTAATGCAAATGAGCTTCAAGCATTTGGCCAGAAGCTCAGAGAGATAAACCTGTGATTCAACTGCTTCGCAATATTCTGGAACTCATAAAAAAGCCTGAGACTTGCTTGAGGAAAAACTGCAAGTCAAACTGCATGTAATAATCTCCACACAGAAAATTGAGGCATCGATTAAATTCCGACTTGCTCTGGCTGAAATGGAGACAAACCTAAGATGTTACCAAAAAGGGGTGAACAGTGGAGAGGAAGAAAGGTTCAAACATGTGTCTATATTTATTTTATTACTTTGGAGAAATACCTTGAAAATAAACTTAAGTCTACCAAGCGGAGAAGACCTATCAGCAATGATGTTTTTAGGGATGAGTCTCTGTTTTTGTTTTTCAGCAGAATCTGTTTTCAGGGGCTTACACAAATGAAAGGCAACAGGAAAAGCTCGAGGCAATGCAATTGAAGTTTCCTCTCTACAGTTCCCAAAAGCACTTTTATAAAAAAGTAGAAAACTCATGGACACCAGCAATTGCTGACTTGAAAAAAACACACCCCTGACAATAAAGCGAACGGTAGATAAAGGTGGTCCAATCATTATAAAGTACTACAATTGCACCAATAAGATGAATCATAGACAAATATAGAATCATTAAAAACAGCAATTTAAGAAAAGTCTACTTTCCAGATCGAAAAGTGATATATTCTATATAGTCAATCAGGTTCTATATCATTCCCTCGCTTCAGATTGAAATTTTTCAATCATATTAAACAAATACACAGGAAAATTATGTCCTGAATTGTACCTTGTATTAGAAATATATACTTTCTAAAAACCAATTCAGTCTCTAGATTCATCAGAGAAAAGCTGTTAATTTTCATTTGGTATAGTATAACAATGCCCTCTTCCTTCTGCAACCAAAAAGAAAAAGAAAAAAGGGTGCAGAAAGGAGAGACGGAGGAATAGAAGAAGGGTAAAGATGCAGAGGAAAACAGAGGGGGATGGAGGAAGAAGGAAGAGGAGGATATGGTTAATAAGCCAAGAGAACTTTTATCCAATGATCAGTATAAAACCTACCCTAATCTAATTGTGGATGGCTTTTTGTAGAGCCCAAGAGACAAACTCCAATAAGATAAATTAGAACAGATAGATCCTAATATGATAAAAGCATCAAAATAAAAATAAATCAAAAGCTATCAATAAAATATTCTAATGTTTATCCTAAATCCCTATATTGCTCATATTATCATTGCAATATTGTTTTTCCCATTCTTCAGCTTCAATACCAATCCATACAAAACACAAATTTGATTTATGCGCACACAGACACACAGATATATATAAATGGAAAGTCTTAGTCTATATCAAATAGCTACTTATTAGGATTAGGAAAGAATACGAGAGACGGGTGGTAGAGAAAATGTGATACTTGAGTTAAGGTTTTGAAGAATTGGTGTTAGGAATCTCTTCTCAATAGCTAGTTACATGTGTCAGGTATTCGTACAGAATAGAAGTCCATAGAAGCTCAAGCAAAGGTTAAAATCAAACAGATGCCGCATAGAATTAGCTCTTCACCAACTCCAATCCATGTACAAGCACAAGATAGGTAACCTAAAATATCAGTAAACAGAATTGAATGCTCCTTTCCCACACTGTCCAACGATTAGTTGAAGAACTTCTTTCCCCACATGGCTTCGTCTGCAACAGAGTCGACGTGGCACCTATGATAAACAAACAGTAGAATTAAAAGATGTCACTGACATTGATGGCTAAGCTTGTAATACAATCACACATGATAAAAAGCTATGAAACATACCAGATGCCAGTTCTTGCTCAATGGCTGCACCAGCACCTTGATTTCTTGCACATTATGAAGAGGGGATGGACGAGGAAAACAGAAAATTTTCTTTTTCAGATTGTTTCTTTCTCTGGTCCTTACATATGAACCCCAAGAAGCATTGCCTTCATTTCCGACATCTTCTAGAAAGAAGATAATGGGCTTTCTACAAATAGATCTAGATGGATCCCTGGCATCCAAGTCAAATTCATTCCTATGACTTATACCATTCCAAGCTGAGTAGGTCCGTTCTGAGCGCTCCAACTCACGGGGTGAAACAAAATTTGGAAGAACTTGAACAACATAACCAAGTGAGACTGAAAATGTTAGATGCCGTGCACGGTCATAACAAATAGAACGCTGCAAGAAGCTTCTGGGATCAGCTCTCATGGCCTTTGTAAATAGTTTCAGGCTCTCCAGAGAGTTCAAGCCAGGATAGAAGGGATCAACAGCTTCAACATGATGAATTGACACAAATGGTGCAATTGGGTGAGAAGATAGGAGCCCATGTGCATCACCCCTTATATCCCACTGAAAGGAAAGAGAAAAAAGTAACTCTAGATTGATTATCAATATTCAATAATAAAAAGACATAGGATAGAAAATAATGAGTCATTAATCATAAAATAATTCTCATCAAACTTTTCATATTTCTGAAATTAGACAGAAATTGAGAATGGAATAATACAACTACAACGAAGAGATAAATATTTAGAAAGCAGATGGAGATTGATTTTTCAAAAAAAAAAACCTGGTGAAAACCACGCTCCCAGGTCAAAGGAACACCAAGTTCAGTGATGCAGGCATGCAATCGATCATCGCTACCATAGAGTTTGGGGTATCTTTCAATACATTCATCAAGAATCTCAGATAGTGCCTTGGCAAGGGGATGACTTATGGCAATCCCACCTCCACCATAGGCCATGGAATGACTGAAATATGTATTTGCTGAATGGCTCTCTGAGGGGCTGCCTATGTAAATCATTTCAGAGGAGTCATACTTGTTGAGAACATGGACAAGATTATCCACATTGAAGATGGTATCATCATCACAGAGGACAAACCAACGCACATCTGAGAGGCCAAGGCGAAAACTCTCTGTAACAATGCGAGAAATTCGCAGGCCAGAAGGGTGACCCATAGGATTAGTATAGCGGAAACGTGAGATGTCCTCAGAAACCATGATAGGTGGCAATAAATGATCTCCAAGTTCTTGAGGTACTTGTTCCTCTAACCATACATGGCCACGCATATCACTGGGACGCCACCACAGCCTAACATATTCTTTCCGCCGTCTCCATAGTTGAGATGATCCAGCTATGCCAAATACAATATGTTTAAGTGACAAGTCTTCTTGTTTAAAGGTACTACGATTATCATAGTGAACATGATCTCTCTTATATTCAAATGGGAGAGGAGGAGACAGCATAGCATTAGAATGTCGATCAGGAAAACAGATTTTCCAAGGAAGAAAATGGGGACTACCCTCCCAATCTCTTAGATGATGCAAGCATCGTGTGGTGGTGGTAGAGAAAATAAGGGAAAGCCAAGCAACAGTGGAGATGAGAAGTGCTGCTATTGCTACTGCCCAGGTACCTGTACGGCTTTGACGCAAGTGACGGCTTCTAGAGTGGCCAGGAGGGAGAGAAGGCAGCTGGGAGTTCTTGTCATGGTCATGATATGATGACATAATCATCTTTAGTGTTTCAGTCATCATCACCATCACTCCAATGTTCATTTAAACCTCCCACTCTTAAAAGGGAGGCTTAAAGGGCTGAGGCAGAAAATTTATGGAGAAGTTTCAGAACAGAAACAGTAACACATCACCAAACTTGTTGCATCCTGCAAATAGAAACAAAAAGGATGAGCTTACAGTAATAGATAGACAACTGTACATGGCAGGGCAAAATAATATACTCAGATGTATGAAAATTGAAAGTCAAAAATGCAAATCAATAAGTGGGCATAAAAATTTGAAGAACAAAACTAATCATGGAATTCAACTAAAAAATTCATCTTATATCTGACTGTAACTCAATAAGATCTAAAGACCAGGTAAGCAACCATTTTCTTATCAAAAGAGTCACAATATACACAAATAGTTGCCTGACTAAATAAAAAACTTTGTTCATATAAACTTGAAAACAAGTTTAATCTGGTGTGTTTAACAAGCACCACATAAAAGGCTAACACATAAAAAGTAGCGATTGTCAAATCAAGGCATTCAAATTTTCTTCATAATAATGAATTTGTATCACTGTCAACGTCACTAAGAAATATAAAGTTGGTTATGTTGAAATGAGTTACTAGCAGAGGCTCCATTCCTCTTTTAACATGAAGAAAAATGTCGACCATGATCATCTTAGCCCTGTATGATGATGATAAAGTAGCTAAATCATATCCAAAGATTGAAGACTGAAACTGGAGGAGGGGAGAGAAGAACAGAGATGCTGTCTTAAATGGTAAAATGGCATCCTAGTACAGATAGCGATAACATCTTGTTCCACCTAAGTTAGAATGCTAAACTTGCAATGAAGTTAAAAGGTGAAAATTCAATGAGAGGCTTAATAGTTATAAAAAAAAATAACAAATTAAAATGCATTAGAGGAAGAGGTGTAGGCAACACAGGGGTTGGGGGGATGAAAAAATGTAGAAAAATACAAGTCAACACTTTTCACATCTTCCTAGAAACCAGAGTGAATGGTAAAATTGCCTCCCAATTTGTGATTGATGAATATCAAAGAAGCAAGATCAGTTGTATTAACAATGATATAAACATGCCACCCTACTAAGAAATCCCATACTTCTCCCACATAACTTATTGCCAAGAAAGAATGTAATTCCGAAAGCAAAAGCATTAAACATTGATTTACTAAAATTTACAAACACCAAGTTTGTGAATACCCAAACACAACCTCTTGCTTAAACTTGCAAGAAAACAACAACTAGTCAGTTTTAAAATGATCCTCCTTGACATCCGCAATCCTCAGTCACAAAAGGAGCGCCATTTACTCTGTTTTGAACAAAGATAAAAGAAAGATGATGGACAAATATCCTGGACACAGGTCTCCACACCCTAACCTACTATGCACAGATAAAAAGACTCTAGAACAATCACATGATGCAGACTTTGGGAACTGATGGAGAAACATACATCTTTAGTTTAACTATAATATAGTCAAGGTTGTTGATCTTATTTTACAGCTATGGGGACTTCTGTTTCTGTAGCTAACTATATAAAGCAGAAACATAAACTAATATCATCTCAACACTTTCATACATCACCAAAACACTATTTTGCTAAACACATAAATAGATAATCCGACAAGTTTTCTAAATTGTAAGATTCAACTGAAAACGCTTATAAACCAACAAGAAAGTTAGTATTTACACTTCAGAGATACACGGGTAATTGGTCAGGTACCTCAAAATGAATGTATCCAAACCTAAAACGAAAACTAATAATCTATACTCTGTATTTGAAACCCAATTAACCCAAAAGAAAGAATAAATAATTAAATTCCAATTTACAAAACTTAGAATACTGTACAGAGGAAAAATAAGCAAAATGATTGAAAACCTGGCAACAGTATTTGGTTTTGGGGACCATATATCGTTACTTGAAAAGATAGCCCAAAAAGTCTTATAGATAGCGTTCAGGTATTATGGAGAAATACTTCATAATTCTAAAAACATCAGGGAAGAGCTGAAAGTCACTTGGCATATTGAGTTCCTTCAGTCACTATGAGTGGTTGCTCAAAGAAGTGGCCAGCCGCTTGTACAGCATCAGGGGAGAAATCTGGGTAAAACACACACGAGAAACCTAGAAGCATAAAAAGACAATACCTAAACTCGAACATAACAAGGTAGGTCAAATACATCCACAACAGCTTGGTATAGAAGGCATAGTGACCAAGTGAAATATGATAATCAGAAATTACCAAATGGAGCCAGCGGAAATGACTATGAATAATGGGAAGATCAGACATGAACAGAGGCTAGAAATCTAGGCAGAAAGATACGAAATCAGTTGTGACATTGTCAGAGTTGCATGGTGTGCACAACTAACTCAGTAAAAGTGATTTCCATCGATAAGAAGAAAAAAGGGATGAGATAAATAACTAGAGTTCTGGTTGGAACAGAGGATGACATCCGAATTAGCCTGCCATCAGTAGGATGCACAACAACCAGTAGAGAAAGATGGAAAGAATATTTGGTGACTGTAAGAATTATTGTATTTCAAACATGGGCAGAAGCAAACACAAAAGTCATATCTGAATAAAACGGAAATGTAAGCTAAGACTATAGTGGATGATGAAGCTCTCACCGAGTATAAAATTTATGGTTTAAGAAAAGAAATGGTGAGTAGGAAAGCATGTTCACGTTTATTTTGCACAAACCCTCAATGGCAGAGTCTAAGTTATATGAATAAATCAGAATACAAAGGACAATCCACAAAGAGAACTCCTAAAGATACAATACATGATAACAAGACATTTAAATAATAAATTCATTCTTTTGTGTTCCCACTTGATGTGTAAGACACATCCTGAAATGCGTTGCAGATTTCGCGCATAACTTGAGATAGAGGACACCCAAATGCTAAAACCACAATTCATCGCATTTATTTGCGTGATCTATGTTTAATATTCAAATCGAAAACTACGAATGATTATGGCGAAGAGCAGTATCAATCAGTTAAGAGTAAACTGGGCATCAAGTCATTCCAAATTAAAATATCATATAATAATTCCTCATACTCATGATCAGATCCAAACAAATCTTGTTTATTTTTAAAAGAAACCCAAATGGGGAAAAGCAGACCAGTATTAACTTTCAAAATAAAAACTAATTAAATCAAAATCTTAAATTTAACATGATTAAACCCGAACTTGCACATTCAGACGTCCAGCAGTACTTGGAACTTGCAAACCATTTTTCCCCGTAAGTGTGGGAAGCCGCTCGTCGGCAAGAAGGAGAAACACGAGCAGCAGTGAGCCAAAGAAAAATGCAGAAACAAATGACAAACTATCCCCACACAACGATGACAAAGATGCGAAAAAAAGGGAAACTAATCAACCGCATCACGTAATTTGTAGATTTGGAATTAAAATCCCACATCATCATCATCACGGCTCCACAAGTACAGAGATTTGAGTTCAACCCTTTAAAATCTTTCACAATTGATACAACAAAGTAAACAAAATTGAGAAAAGAATAATTGAAGCAATGCCAATTATATTCAGAAGAAGACGGAGAATGGAGCAACAGAAATGGCGAATACACGGAAAAGACGAACCTTTTAAGTTGGACAAAAACAAGAAATGACGCCGCTGCAAGCTTGTATGAAGAAGGTAATGTACAGGGAAGAGCGAAAGAGAAAAAGGGCAGTAACAGTAGCAGTAGCAGGAGTTGTAGAATTCGTGATGTGATTTGTAGTGCGGGTGGGGTTAAACGAAGCGGTTCAAAACGTATTTGAAAAGGGGCGAAAACTGAAATTGGAGAGGAAAGTGATGGAAGACACGTGCCCCTTACAAGAGGAAGATGGGTACGTGAGCAAGCTAATCACACGTGTGGACATGCGAGGAAGTTCTAACTCCTAGCTTGCAAAGTGGGAATTATATTTTGCTTAAAAGGTGGAAGAAGGTGGAATGGAAAAGAAGCACTTAAAAGAATCTATCAATAGTTTAATTTATTCATCGTAGTATAAAAATCCTTGTAATTTAGTTCAAGTAATCTTTATTTAATCGACTCTCAATTTTTTTTAAAAAAAATATTGTATGCCCTTTCAAACTTTATTTCATCATGATGTTGTGAGAGGTTAACTCTTCACATTAGAATTGACTATCATTGATAATGACAGGTTAATAATTAATAATGATATGTGATATGTCAGCCACCACTAAAACTTTAATCTAATGGTTGAATTGAAGCAAGGATAGAGTAAAATCTCTATATGTGCAATGGATATTTAAATAATTGTAGTATTTAATTTAAGCTGAGGGAGTATTAATTAATAAAAGTACTTTAGAAAAAATTGACAACTACTGAAGATAAAATGGACAAAATCCTAAATTTAAAGTCAAATCTTATAATTCAGCTAACTTTTAAGTTAGATATTGAAAAGAGTATCTTAGGTGACTTTTCACTTTTTTTTTTTTTGCCATAACCCATACCCATATTATAAAGAGAAAGTGACCCTTAAAAACCTTTAAAATATATAGAAAGGGTAAATCAGGATGTCCAATATGTTTAATCCCAAATCAAATCCAATGGACCAATATTGGAATTTGATAAAAAAAAAATACCTATGAAATTTGAAAAATTAGGACTCCTCTTACTAAATGTTTATTGCAACTTAAGTTTAACGAACTGTAACTCAAGTATACATAATAACCAGTCAATTATAGAAAATTTGCTCATTGAAAATCAATTGTTTAATCTATTACGCATTGTTGTATTTTTGTGAAATTTTAATATATCTACTTGATCCATTGAAAATATGGAATCAAGCATATTAAACACTCTAATTTATCCTTTATATATATATATTAAAAATTTTTACTGTCATTTTCCCTACTATAAATTTGCAATCCCACCCATGAGATAGAAACATGAAGAAGGGGTTTGATATCTTTTAAACTGTAAGATGCAAACTATTATCTTTGAATCCGTAAACTCCTTTCTCCCAACGGATTCCCAAACACGAGATTTTTTAAAAAATATAACTTACCCTTTAAAACACTTTCTTTTGAGAAGGAAAAAGGTAAGAGAAAATAAATAGTCAATCAATGTAGTGGAACTCACCGATAATTAAAGGGGGCAAAAATAAAATTGACACTAAAAATTTTGAGCATGTTATCAGTGCCACCAATGAATAGAAATAGATTTTCTCTAAAAAAAATTCTCTTTTATATACAGGGCAACATTACTTGATATACTTCTATCATTTTATGGAAGTTAATTATGGTTAACATATTATCAAATATTAAATATGGGTATTTTTCTAACAAAAATTTAAACTTTTATTAATTATATTGTGATACAGCTCCTCCCTTTGTACTCAGATGAATTTGAATTGGGGTTGACATTGAAATTAAGAAAGAACACCTACAAAGTTAAAATTGGGCCTCGCCCTACTTTGTAATTTTAACATTAAAATAATCAAACCCACTGTGCATGCGGATAAATAAAAAATTGAACCGTTTTAAAAATCGTTAGAAGAGTGACCAAGGGTTAAAATAAATTTTAGAAAATAACTTTTATCTAGAATGCGTTTTGACAAAATATATTTATATTTATATAAACTTTGGATTCATAATATATTGGGTCCGTTTGGCAAAGCGGTGTAGAAGTACTTATGGACTTATTCACACAGCCGAGGCAAATATATGAAGGAGATTGTCTCATTTTACAGAAAAACACTGTTGAACGTGCTTATGGTTACAAGCCAAGCATTGCCAAACAAACACATTATGACAGAACGCATTTTGTCAAGAAAAAACTTTTTCTTAAAATTTATTTTAAAGGAGGAATTGTTAAACGTTAAAGTATACAAGTTAACGAACTGTTTGGCTCAAAATTCATTTTGCCCAAAAAAAAATGAGTTGCCAACAACCACAACTTTTGAAAGAAGAGTTGTTAAATGTTGAAGTATCCAAGCTAAAAAAAATGAGTTGCCAACAACCACAACTTTTATCTCGTAGGAAGTTAAAATCCAGTTGGTGGTAGGATAAACTTGTTGCCGAGTGATCTGTTAATACTTTTACAGGTGTTTTTTGATTGCTAGATGCAACCCACCTATTTTTTTTGTTAAAAGAAATAAAAAATGGTAGCATTCGGAATGACTACGTGGCTGGCTGTACGTTGAGGGCGTGTGGCATTCATTCGTCTCATCTTCGTCCCCAACCAATCAAAGATTATCTTCCATCCTGAAGAGAAGAAGAGAAGAGGGTGGAAAAAAGAACCTACCATCCTCTAATTTTGCTTCTCTCTCTCTCAAGTGTTCGTTTGGGAAATTTGACGCAGTCTCATTCTCATCCACACAACTCTCGATAGCCATGTCAGGTGTTGTTGCAGCAGCAGCTTCGTCGTCCTCATGCTCTGCAACCTTCTCTTCTTCATCCAACCACTCCATCAAAAGTTCTCAGCTACCTCAGTACTCTAAGTCCAAGTCCCTCCTTAACCCTTCATCTCAATCCCAGGTATGATTCATTCTCCTCACTTTTTTTTTTTCTTTTCTCGGTGGTATTTTCTTGTTGCCTATCATTAGAGTTTTACTAATTTCTTGGTTCTTTTTCCTCCAGAAATCGTCTTTCCAGGGGCTTTCGCTTCGTGAAGCCAAAAGGGTTGTTTCGGATTCCTTCTTCGTGGTTGAGAATACGAAATGTTCCGCCATTTCTAGAAGGGGGCTTGAGATCGCAGCTAGAGCTGCTGGCGCTGCGAAGACCATTGAGGTTGAGGTTGATAAACCACTTGGGCTCACCTTGGGACAGAAATCTGGTGGCGGCGTCGTCATCACGGTGAGTAACTTGCTTGTTTTTCTACCTTTAATGGAAAAAAAGTTTAGCCCATTGGTGATTGTTGTTGAATGTCTCCATCAGATTGTCCCAACTCAATTATTACCTTAAAGGTGTTCTTCTCCCAGTTTGTTGTGCGTATAGAACAACAAACGCAGCATTGTGAAAGCTTGATGCAGTTGTTTTATTTTGGACTTCTTACAGCGTGCGAAAGCTATTTTTGCTTTGGAATTTTAATTTGGCTAGAGGAGTGTATGTTTAATTTATCGATGTCTTCAAGAGGGTATGTAATAGTTTAGATGATTTTTTTTAAATCAAGATTCAAAAATCAGAATTTTCCTCTCTTTTGATCCCTTTGAAATCTCCTTAGTTTAAACATAAGAAACGCATGTTTCTTCCTGTGATGCCAGACAGGCTAACATCGGTTAAAGTATATGTTAAGTATTTTTAGTTCCTTAATCTTTAGCAGAAAATATTAACTCAAAAAATTTAAACGGTGACTTATAATTAAATACTCTGATAAAGAATTTTAAATTTTAAATATAAAAATGATTAAAGAAATAAAATTTAAACATGACTTGTCCTTATTTAATTGTAGAGTCACCATTTAAACTTTTTGACTAAGCATTTTTCATTAAGTAATTCTAGTGTTGTTAAGATTTTAGGACTATTAATACAATCTATAAACTTGAGATGCTAAACTAAAGCTTAACGTAAATATATATGGCTAAATGTATAATTTATGCAGTCAATATATTTTTGTTTTTTTGGTCGATAATAGAAGACTTATGGTCTGTGTTTAGGGTGTGGATGGTGGTGGGAATGCAGCTAAAGCAGGGTTGAAATCAGGGGACCAAGTCCTGTACACTAGCAGTTTCTTTGGGGATGAACTGTGGCCAGCTGATAAGCTTGGATTTACAAAAACTGCCATTCAAGCGAAGCCAGATTCTGTCTACTTTGTTGTCAGCAGGTTTTCTTTATTCTACCCCTTCTGTGTTTTTAAGACATAGTCACTTGCTTAAGCGCTTGATTAATTCTTAGAAGGCTAAGTTGCTAGTATTATTTAAAACACACAACTGCACGTACACACAGTTCATAAGTTATCAATAACTTGTGCTGATAAAGATCTTTATTCTAGTTTCTAGTATCTTGTAATTTGATGTCTCTCTTTAATTCCTAGTTGGCCTGATGAATGCTGATAGGATGCTAAAAATCTGGTTTGCTCTGTGATTTTGTTTCATTATGCATATGGTTATGTGATTGTGCCGGTGAAGCATGGTTAGGGTGGAATAAGCAGTGAAAAGTCAGTACTACGTCCGGTTCCTTATTCAAGAGCTTAGATAACTGATTTGCGGATATTAAGGAGATTATTTAAACTAACTATCTGTAAAAAATGTGTTAATTTTTCTAAAATACTCATTTAATCATGTGCGTTATAACCATCATTTTGTGGAAATCACTTACTATGTGCAATAAATTGGGCACTTTGAGGGAAAAAAATATAGATTTGAGAAGCAAAATGAATTAAAATCTTATATTTTGGATCAAAGTGAACATCTCTAACTCCCACATTTGGGAGTGGAGGTAGTATTATAGATAACTTGACAAATGCTGGCACAATTAGTGTAATTAACCAATTGGGCAAATATTATGAAAACATCAAGGGCAAAATTAACTAATCAATACGATCGGCATTGAATTTGGTATGAATTGAGTAATCCATTTTTTGTGAAATCTGTTTCTACAACACCAATCATGCGCATCAGTTTCTTACACTACAGCATCATCAAATGCTTAGTATACAAGTGAATATGCAGGAAGGGTTGAGATATTAAGGCTTCAAATTCAACGACTTTGCGATTTTCATGCAATCTTAAAGATTATTCTGTCATACTTAGCAGCAGTGGTTGTCATGAGTTATCAAGCTATAATATGTTCTTTTCTGTTTTTTTTGCCCCTAAATGAAGAGGTGCTGATGTAGATGTTAAAAGACTTCCGAAACGCCCTGCCCCTCCTCGCTTCGGAAGAAAATTGTCTGAGGCTCAAAAGGCAAGTAATGATTATTGCTTCTTCATGTTTATTTATCTTCTGGGTCCTGTCATGTCTTTTAACATTCAATGGCTAATAAGTTGCCGCTCCATGCATGCAGGCTAGAGCTACTCACATTTGCCTTGATTGTGGATACATATACACATTACAGAAATCTTTTGATGAGCAGGTAAGAGCAGAAAGGCTTATCATTCATCGAACACCGTAGTAATCAGCATCCTAAAAATACTTTAGAGTTAGACTACTGAATCACCAAAATTTACTTATGATATTGAGTGTTACTGAAAAATACTTTAAGGCATCGAATGCACAAAAAATTACTTTAAGATACTTAGTGTTACTAAAAAAAATACTTTAACGTGCTGGATACACCAAAAAGTTATTTTCGGATATTGAGTGTATTCTAAAAATACTTTTAAAAAATTATTTAGGGTGTTAAATGCAACTTAACCCTTTAAAAAAAATAGCACAATATCCTTTTACTCTCATTGTGGTATTCATATCACTATTTTTCATTAAGTGGATGCATTTTCATTGCTTCTCGACTGTCATGTGCTGACAAGATCAATCTACCTGATAGAAACTTCCATCAATTTGTGTTTAATAGCTCTCATCTCCTTAACAACAAATTGCCATCAGACAAAATGTTGACAAACCTTTATAAAAATCCCCTACGTTCTTGCATTCATGCATTTGAAGGTAAAGTGTTGTAAAAGAATATGACTGGGAAACTGGCATCCCTTCTTTAACGCATAATCTCTCTTCTTTTTTTTTTTTCTTTTGCCAATACATAATCTCTCTTCTTTGTCTCTTCTCAAAATGTATTATTATATGCGTTCACTATGCATTGATTTATAGAGCTATTCACAGGATATGAGTTATATATGTACAAATTTGCCTTTTCAATGAATGATATGCATAACATATTAACATAACATCTGATCTCTGTCTTTTGCAGCCTGACACGTACATATGCCCCCAGTGTCAGGCGCCGAAGAAGAGGTTTGCTCGGTACGACCCGAACACAGGGAAAGCTATTGGTGGCGGTTTGCCACCAATTGGAGTTATTATTGGGCTGATTGCTGGTGTTGGAGCAGTAGGAGCTTTGCTTGTTTATGGCCTTCAGTAGTGTGAAGTTTTCTTCAATCAAATCTGCTGCTGTTTATACAATCCTACAAAATCTACTTGTCTCTCTCCCTCTGAGTCTGCATCTCAAAAACTACTTCCATTGTGGATGTTACAGTTGAAGCGTGATTCGTGATAGTAAAAAAAATGTGTATTGCAATTCTGCAAACTGAGTTATTGAAGTTGGACTTTGCAAACTGAGTTATTGAAGTTTGTGAAACATATTTTCCCAACATGTACAGCTATGACCCTATTTATAAGTTATTTCTACCATGTTTAACTGAAATTAAGATAATTTTATAATATCATTAACTCTACCATAAAATTTAATAACTTTCTAACTTTACCCCATTTAATCTAACATTGGCTAAAATACACAAAACCCCCTATGATCTTTGGGTTAATTGCATATAAATTTCCTAACCTTTAAAAGTTTAAGTTAATAACTCTAATATTTTATAATTTATCTATCAACTCCCTACCGTTAAAATCAATGTTAAAATTATATATTTGTCATATTATAATTTTTATTATATAACCTGTCATTTAACAAATAACCCTTGGAATTCAAGGTCTACTTTTAATTATTTTTTAAATACTTGAAAAATACAAAATCATTATAATATTATTTAAATTATTTATTTGACTTTGTCTTTTTTAAATAATTTTTTTTGAAAATATAAAATACTGGAAAGAGTATTAAAATATTTATTTGAGCATGTATTTTTGAAATATAAAGCATAATTTGCTTAAATTTATAGTTTAAATGGCAACTGTTATTTTCAAACATTAATATTGGGGTTGTTGATGGACAAAGAATGTAATATTTAGAAAGATTTAGGCCCCGTTTGGTATGATGGAATTGGGTCCATGGAAATGGAAATGGAACCCAATTCCATCACCCATGCATGTTTGGTTGGATGGAAATGGAATCCAATTCCATTTCCATATCCACCAAAACTCACCTTTTTGAATTCCATCTAAAAACCTATCTTTTCCAATTCCATCTCCACCTTTCCAGTTTTGCCCAGCCACCCTGATGCACATGACCAGTGACGCTGGTGACCTCCATCAGCAACAATGAGTAAACCGTTGGAAAGCACTTACCTGCGATGTTGGCGGTGACCTC
>JANTPZ010096090.1:0-40170 GCA_025593235.1 Vachellia pachyceras | reverse complement strand
CTGCTTACCCTAATTCCTCAACAATAATGGCGGCTCCTCCTCCATTCCCACTCCTTGAGGACGAAGAGTTACTGATGCTCACTAATATGGCGCAGCCTTTGATAATGAAGCAAGCTCAAGCTTCTTCTTCTTCCTTCTTCCTCACAACTGGTGGTGGTACTGGTAATACTAATAACAACAATTCTTCTTCGGCTTCTTCATCGAATTTGGAGGATCTCAACAGGATCTTGAGTTACAATCAGCTGCAGCAATACTTCCACAGTAACAATGCTCCAAGCCATCATTATCATCACCATCATCAACAGCAGCAGCAGCAGTTCTCTAGTAATTTTCTGGTGCAACCTCAACCAACGGCTCTGATGATCGGTTCTTCGCCGACCCTACCGACTTCTTCTTCGCTTCCATTAACGACGACCACCACCACGGCGAGCTTGATCTCTGATAATAAACTGTGGGAGTGGAATAATCTCATCCCTGAGCCAAGCAACAGAGAATACAGCAACATGTCCTTCAAGTAATTATATTCTTACTTTATTATTATTGTTGTCATAATTCTCTTCTTTGCATTTGTGATATTTATAATAATGATTATGATAACTCTCTCTGTGACATGCACATACATGATCTATAATGGATGGAGATTAGAGGCCGTACTTATGATCTAGTACTACTATGTGTTAAATAATTTCAAGTGCTAAAATTAATATTACTGTGTAGCACAAAATGCACAAAATATTGTTTATGTTTTTTTAATTACTAGGCGTTTATGTTTTAATTAACTCGTATATATGCATGACATTAGTTACTTGTATTATATAATTATCAATTAATAGAGTTGTGTTAGACTTTATTATACATTGTGTGCTTCAATTCGAGTGCATGTTATTTACTGACAGAAAAATCCATCGCTAAATGGTTATTTTCTATCAGAAAATTTTCATTTAGTGATAGAAAATATTAGTGACCCTCGTTGTAGCGACATAAAATAACCATTTAGAATGGTATTTTTCTGGTAGTTATTTACGAATTTTATATTAGAATTTGTTGATCTCTTCGTGTTTTGATTCAAAGTAGACTTTTCATCATGGGTCAGCCGTTCTGTAACAATAGTTTCCAAATTCATACATTAGTTAAAACAAAACTAATCACATAAACACTAAAAACAATAAATAATTCCAAGTTTAGATTCTAAGGGGTTAAATAAAAAGAACTTCAAAACTGAGAGACACAAACTAATAAATTTCTTCCAAAACCCCTGAGGAAATAAAGAAGATTTACATATGATTAATTAATTTTACAGCTAGTTCATTGTATTCCAAATAGAGAGTTAGTATATAGTTTAATTAAATAATTTGCTCCGGGCTAGCTTGCTCGAAGTTTTTCAAACAAAATGGGGCCTATATATTCTCTGTATAAAAAGAAGGTTCCAACATATTCAATATATTAGTTTCAACTAATTCAGTTAATATAGTAATATAATAAGAAAGAGAAGATAGACATGTGATCAAAGTTAGGCTTCTAGCTTAGATCATCATCTACGCGCCTTTAACCTTTGAATTAAAACGGCATCTAATTAAGAACTATGCACATATAAATCAAAGAAACCTAATTGTTCTACTTTCTAGAGTTCTAGTGATCGAAGAGGCTGGACCCATATATACATGCATAGATATAGATATATATATGTATAATATAAAAATACACACATCGAGAAAACTGAAGTTTGCTGTTGAATAAATAATTGAATTCTGATTCTTTGGTTGGTGATGGATTGGATTTACCAAAACCTCCTAAAGCGAAATAGTGTAATTGTTTAGTAAAGCTTGTATACTCCACAAAAGTACGTTCAACAATATTTTTCCGTAAAACGAGAAAATCTCCTCCACATATTTACCTTGACTTGCGTAAAAGTACTTTTTTACCGCATTCCCAAACGAAGTCACTTGCGTAAAAGCACGTGCAATGTGTGTGTATTTAAAGGTGATAGTTTTATTAAATAGCAATTGATTAAAGCTGTAAGGTTAAGAGATGAGATCATTGGACAAACTTTAGTAGAGGGTCAGATTTCAGATAGTCAAAACAACACAATATCTGCTGATCGATCCCTCTTGAAATTACAACCAATATAATTTGTCATGACATGCTAGTCAACAAATTTTGAGTTAATTTAAGTTAGCATATGAATGATAATGACATATATATATATATATATCCAAAACAAAGTCTTGTTGGTTGTTGATGATACAGATGTACAATTCTGTGATGTGCAAAAATATTTTCAAATCTTTTTAGTATATTTGCTCATTTCAATGGCCAAGTTCAAAAAAAAAATTAAAGCAAGAAAAATGTTAATGTTTTATAAATCCTGTGCAGGTTGGGGGGGATGCGGATTATATTTTTTATAGAAAGAATTATCCAGAGATCCCAAGCAAGGGAATGTGTTACAAAATGGTCCTAAGAGGTTGTTAATGCCAAGTCGAGAAGTACAATTTACAAGTGAAGCAGCTACCATTTACAACCTCTTGTGACCATTTTGTAACACATTCCTTTGTTAAAAATTGCTTTACTGAAGAGAAAGATAAGAGACAAAAATCTAAATTAATTAATGCAGATTAAAAGAAGTTGACAAATATTACTACTCTTTCTAAAAGTAATAGTCTCAGCGTTTACCTTTAAGATTGCTTTGGGATGCGACTAATAAGAAAGAGTGCCATTAATTAGACCACTTTAAATAATTGGAAAAAATATCACTATAGGAAAAACATTGGAATAAAAGACACTACATCCTTAATGGATCCTTTACGGTTGTTTTTCTAAAGGCAGCGGGTGTCACTTAGTTCATCTTTTTTTTTTTGCCTTTTCTGTTTTTATTTTCGTTTGTATAAGAAAAGCATTGGAATAAATATAAGCAATACTCAATGAATAAATTGAGGTTAAAACCATATAAAATTTTAACCCCAAACAGATTCAACAAGAAGTCAGACATATATGGTTTCATTCTTAATGAAAGGAAATATAATCAAATTTCGATCTTCATTTAAGTGAAAATTGATAGTTTTTCAATTAAAATGAATTGGTTAACGGTTCATTCTGTATCTTTTGTACTTGAATCAAACTAAAATACATTATTATCTTTAGGGCATACTCCCGAGAGGGTAGGAATATATATATATATATAACTAGAGCTAATATGTATGTGCAGATTAAGCATAGTGAATTACAATTTTACTAATAAAAATATATTGTTGATGTTGGTGTATCATCATTACTTTAAAAAATATTAAATATACAAATTAAAAAATTCAACATATATAGTATAATGGACAATATCATCAGAAAATATTTTTCTTAACATCCACATCCATTTGGATAATGCTAGAGTGATATGTAGATGTATTATATTTCAATTATATGAAAGCAGTAACTAATTGGATAGGTGATGTTAGAATAACAGGGGGGAAAGAAAATCAAGGGAATTGATGGAATTAATAAGTTCTAAAGATATATAAATAGAGGGGAAATTAAAAAACTGAGAAAAAAATTGGAGGCTCTCCCATTGTAGAATTCTCTTCCTCTTCCAGTCTAATTTATTTTCTTCTTCTTTATTACTATTCATTTTTTGTTGTAGAGTACTAGTTAGCTAGCTTACTAATTTTTATTTTTATTAGAGAAATTTACAATCAGGTCCCAAATAAGAGAATTAATGAATAAAAGGTCCTAAAGATTCACAAAATTATCATAAGGTCCCAGGAGTAGATGCTAAGGTTGTCATTAACAACTTTACCAGCCTTCATAAACATCAGCAGCTACTCCTGAGATATTATGATAATTTAGTGAATCTTTGAGACCTTTTGTTCATTAATTCTCCTATTTGGGACTTTATTGTAAATTTCCCTTACTATTATACATGTGGTTGCGTACTGCTTATCTTTTACTTTTTATCTTCATTCACTACCAGAAAAATGTCATTTTGCGACGGATTTTCCGTTACTAAAACGAGGGTCGCAAATATTTTTTGTTGCTAAATGAAATTTTTTTATGGAAAATAGCCATTTAGGGATGGATTTTTCCGTCGCTAAATGAAATTTTTTATTTGAATTGTTTGAACTTGTGTGTGTGGAAGTGCCATTTGTTATCATTATTGGAAAAGGAAATTAAATGTATTGGTAATTTTGAGCTAATTAAAGTGATGACAAATTAATATGCATGATTACTTATTATGCATTTAGTTACTTCTTAACATTTGACTATATATCCTTCCTTCATTGCAATTAATTAACTATTTTTAAGTTATGAGTCTTTACTCTCTAATAGCCTCTTCAAAATATTAAAAATCATTAACCCTAATTCCTCATGTGATTAATTGGGATAATTAAGTTGAAGTATGTTACTTTTTCTAGCAAACAATCAAACAGGCTATCCAAAATACAAATACTTGATATCATCTTACAATTGAATTGAACTTGTATTAACTTACTTTTTTGGGCCAATTGTTAATGTAAATACAAACACAACATCTTAATTGTTTTGTTTATTTATTGAAGGTACGTAGATGGGTTTTTAGCAAAAAAAAAAAGTAATATCTTTATAATCGTATAGATGAGAAAAACCCGAAATAATTAAGAATCTCATATGTGTGTCTATATATGTCGAGCGTATAGGGGTGGAAATATGCCAGACCCATATCAGATGACTTACGGCCTGGTCTATTTAGGGCATAGCCAGACCTGGTATATTTATTAAAAAGGTCAAGCTAAGGTCTATTTAAAAATATAATTATATAAATAGGTCAAACCTATTTTTTGAAGCCTGGCCTATAAGTATTTAGGCTAGTATTATATATATAAAATAAATATAATTATTTTTTATATGTTGCAAAAAAACAATTTTTGTATTTTTTTAATCATAATTTTTATATTAAAAACTTACCTACAATAAGTATGGTAGGCTTAAAGTCTGCCTTAAGACCTTTTTAAAGGTATAAAATAATATATTGAAAGCATACTTTGAGACATTTTTAAAGGTTTATATTATATGCAGGCTTCTAAAAATGCTTCAAGCCTTATCAGGCCTTTCGAAAGTTCAGGTATGAGCCTAAAAAAACATACATTCAGGCTTAAGCTCATGCTCATGCTCATGTTCAAGTTCAATATCTTTATTGCAAACTTAAACATATTTAATCAAAGTATTGGTTGACACGTTTCCATGCCTAGCTAAAGGTCATAAAAAGTCCTTCGTGAAATAGAACCCCCTTGTTCAAATTAACGTCCCGTACGTCATCTATTTTTTTTAGAAAGAAACAAAATATAATGGCTTCGTTTGGGTTTCCGTTAGGAACCCCGTTTTGACCCCCAAAACCCATTCTCACGCAAGCCGAGACAAAATTCCTCTCACATAAAGTACCTAGGAATCTGTGTCCGTTTTCTCAACGGGTTTCCAAACGAAGCCAATGTTTAGGGAGCTATGTTACAATTTATTGGGTCCCACAATATTGAAATCTGGATTATTTAATAGTAATTAAAAATGCGCATGATTTCTTTTACAGGTTTAATTTAGCTGGTGCAAGATAAATTTCGATTCTTATCCCAAATAAAGGATAAAAATATTCAGACTTTCATATACCCACTCACCACTTCAACCGGATTTTCAAAAAAAAAATAACGAGCTGATAGAAAAATGTCATTTAGCAATGAAAAATCTATTGTTAAATGGCTATTTTCCATCACTAAAAGAAGGGTCACTAATATTTTCCGTCACTAAATGAAAATTTTCTAATAGAAAATAACCATTTATTAATGGATTTTCCAGTTGTTAAATGGCATTTTTTTGAGAGTGGAGGTTTGCTTCTTTTTAATTAATTTGTGTAAAGTGAAAAAATTTTCTGTGTAATATTATTGATGAAAAATGGAGAAATTGCCTCTTGAAATTGTAAATCCTAATTTGGTTGAAGGGGAGATTTTCTAATGAGTTCAAATTCAAAGATGGATGAATGGAGTTGTATAGTTTTAATTAAAAAAAAAGAATATGTAACATAAGATTATATAATAAGAAAAATTAATTCAATTCAAAAGCCACCTCTCTTTTTTAAATTACTGGGCCAAAAAGAAGTTGTAAGGAGCATAAGAGAGAGGATCATATCCTAAAAATTAATTGTAAATCCTGAGAGTTTTTTTTTTATAAACCATCCGGTATCCTGGGTTCATTGTCCGCCCCAGACTAATCCGGACCCCTGTGAGGAAACCTTACGGTGGTAGCGAGGTACCGATGGGACAACCTCTTTGAGGTTGCGTTAATTATCGCGGTTGTCACTCCCCAGGGTTTGAACTCTCGCCCTGAGTAATGCTGGTAGTAGCCCTTACCAACTCTACCAAGCATCCATTGGTATCCTTTGAGAGTTGATGTCTTAGCAGCTCCACTTTATAGTATTTCACTTGGCTCTTTACTTATTCTCCTGTTAGTCAACACCTTGGTAAGTAGCCCTCTCTCCGATTGGGCATCTCTCAACAAAATTACCATTATAATGAGTATATGTGTTTTAAAAGAACTACATCTCAAAAGCTAATTGTTTGAATTGGAAACCCAAAGCCTCTCTTTCATTTTGGACTTGTGACAAAAGCTTGCTTCATGTTTTTATAATTACATCTTAAAAACCTACATGATTGGGATTAACTGTATTAGAGTAAATCAAAATCTAAACCTTCGAATTTGTTTAAAGAAGGGTGAGTCTTTTTTTTTTTTTTACTTAACCACTCACTAAATATTGAAATAAATAATTTTAATTTGCATTAACTGAGCTTTAAACAATCAAATATAAGACCATGTCAACATATTTTAGCAAACTTTACGCATCGTATAGAATCTGAATCCAATTAATTAGGGTTATGATATGTATATTATATATATATATCGTCAAATCATGTTCAACTTAATTAAACAGCTGCTTTACATTTTGTTGGAAAAGTGTGTGTGTTAAAAGAGGGAATCTCAAGTCCCACATTGCTTGAGTCAATGAGGGCTTGAGGGTATATATAGTAATGAGTGATTGTGGGAGAGTAAAAGGGCCAAGAGAGGAGGTGGGCCTTGTGCGCACAAGAATGAGCAAAAATGGGCCAACGCAGTTGAAATCTGATGATTCTCTTCCGTGCGCGTGAATAAAAGAGGCATTGGACGTTTTTTGATTTTTACATTTTGGAAATTTACAAAATAATTTTATGAAAATGTTTTACTTATCCGGAAACCTTGAGTTTTAGCATCTTTAGAACTTGAAACCTCAAAATTCAAAAATGCTGGAATGTATTAATCTTAAATCCCGGATTTTGCTTATCTTGATTACCTTCAAAACGTCAAACTCCATTATTCATAAAATGTTGTATGCAGTTTTAACTCCGTCCATAATTTTAATTATGCCAACGTTCAGAAACGTAATGCCTTTTATTGCCAACATTCTGGGATTCATGTCACATAAAACCAGTGTCTACCAACGTACTAACCGATGCTTAATGGTGATAATGGTGTGTTGATCAGAGTTTAATGGTTGTCCAACGTTCATATTCCTTTCCAGGCCTATAAATAGCAAGCTCTGCCGAGGAGTTTTTTCGATGCACCGAGCTCTCAAACATTATCAGAGCTCCTCTCCTCTCTTCCTCCTCGCTCTCTGAGCTTTGCTTTCTTTCTGCTGTTCTATCTCCTCGCTTCGGTGGGAAGGATCCGTTTAATCCTGGGGGGTTGCCGTCTTATGGCGGAATAATCCTTTGGGACAGTGTTTCCCAGCACGACTCGGATCATTTTGTGCTGACGGTTTGTTGTTTTGCAGCTCCGGTGTCTACACATTTTACATAATTGATGCCTAAAAAATTTTTCTAATAGCCGTAGCATGGAATTGATTGAAGATAGAGTCTAGGCGTATGTGTAAGAGTTCCTTCAGCACAACGTTACAAAATCTAGATTTTAGAGTAAAATCTAGGTTTTACCTTAAAAGTTAGGTTTTATCTAAGTACTTACATTTGTCAGAAAAAGCCATTTTGAAGATAAAATCTCGATTTAAAACATAAGTTTTAAAAAAGTTATTTTCTAGTCAAATTGTACTCTCTCTCCTAATAAATTTCTCTTTTCTCTTTTTTGTTTCTTTCTCTTTTCTATTTACTTTTTACTTCAGAATATGTAAAATCTTTTCTTACATAACTTTTAAAATACAATCACCTTTTCAAAACCTAGGTTGTGCCTCAAAATCCGGAAAAATTGTTATCCCAAAATTTATTCTCCAAACCTAGGTTTCAAAACCTATTTTGTTAAATACACATATAATATATTATCTCACAGACGAAGATGGTTATAGTTGAGACATTGTCAAACACAAAATGTGAACACATCTCGCAGTAAAAATTGAAATCTTAATTTATCATGTTGTGAATAATTAAACCCTTCCATTTGATCCAACCATTTTTGGTCAAGCCTTCATAGCTATTTTTTATGTGAAACAAAAGCCAAGACAAAAAAACATTTTAAAATTCGTAAAAACATATCGAAATCTGCAAAAAGCATCTCGATATCCATAAAATCATTTTAGAATTTGTAAATTCCTTATTCCCAACGGATTCCTAAACACACACAAAGATCAGTGCTTGTTTGTGAATCACTTCCTTCCAATTAGCACGCAAGCCAAGATAAAAAACATTTCAAAATCCATAAAAAACATTTTGATATCCGTAAAATCATCTCGAAATCCTTAAACTCATTTTTCCTAGCGGAATTTCCAAATGCACACATGTATCTTAAAAGTTACAGTAATGGTGATTCTTTTTAAGGATTCCGTTAGCCGTTCAGTTTATTTTAACATAATTCATTACTATAAGCTGAATCGGGTATTTTTTTTTTTTACTAACCATTATTACTCATTATAATTATATCATTTGATATTTATTTTTGAAATCTCCAAAAGCGATCTTGAAATAAATGCAATGCCCATTTATGTCTAAAATCCAAAAAAAAATCTTGAAATATATAATTAAATGCCCATTTATGCCTAAAAATGCAAAAGCCATCTTTGGAAAAAATACCTACAATATATTGGAAAATGGGGAGACCTGAATCAATCACTCTGTGGATAATTCAGAGAGTTATATAACACCCATATGCATTTGGTTATGGTCTAAACTAAACTTTTCGCACCTTGGTTACGTTCTTTAATTAGTTTCAAAGTATATAGTACGTATCAGGACTTTATATATGTGTGTGTGTGATTGAGCATTGATGATTTTACGTTCTTTATATATATTACGTTCTTTATATAGTACGTATCTTTAATTAATTGATGATTGAACATTGGACTCGTGTGGAATACGGTAAAAAAATATTTTTATGTAAACTGAAACAAATATGTAAAAGAAATTATTTAATGCATTTTACGAAAAAACATTGTTGAACATGCATTTTGGCCCTGCAAACGCTGAGCCAAACTACGTTGCATATAAGTTGAAACAAAACACACCTCATATACGTAAAATCATCTCCCAACGAATTCCCAAACATGCCCTGTAGCATACTATCATATTTCTTGATGTATTCTCGGTTACGCTAAGATGTAAAATTGAGCTAATTAATAAAAGGGTAAAAAAAAAAAGAGCTAGTAGTATTTAGAAGTGAGAGTCGAAGCATGCATTTATACATTTTCAATTACTCATTTTTATTCCCATCATTAACCACATTGAATCCATGCATCAAAGGTTAGAGAATAATGCATCTAATCACATCATTAAATCACCTTTAATTAACATTATGGCTCTAGCCATATGTTCTTTGCCTATTTAGCTCAGCATTTGTATGGTCCAAATGCACGTTTAACAACAATATTCTCCCGCAAAACGAGATAATCTTCTTCACATATTTGTCTTGATTTGCATAAAAATACTTCTATACCACGTTTCTAACTAGATTCAATCATGCGGTGTGTGATCAGTGATATGCACCGAGTCATATCCTCATGCTAGCTAGCCTTCCTTTTTTCTCACGAGTCCTATTGAGCCCGTTTGGGAACGCGATAGAGAAATACTTTTACGTAAGTCAAGGTAAATATGTGGAGGAGATTATCTCGTTTTACGGAAAAACACTGTTGAACGTACGTTTTGGCTTTTGCAAACGTTATTGCAAATAAGCCCATCATGTTTCTGCTACCCTGTTGTCCTATTTTATTTTATGTGGAGAGTGTTGGTTTAATTCAGGGGTGAGTGCTGCATCTTTTGTTATTAAAATCCTGTGAAGGAGCAGAAGTTCTGAGGAGGTTGCAAGAGATGAATCATCAAATTCATAAACAGTTATTGTCATCTCCAGTAATAAATATGACAACTCCATGTTAATCTTATATGTTTTGCGAAGTCTTTTCTGTATTTGCTAAAATTCTCACCGCTATATATATATATATATATATATATTCCAATATTCATACTGTGACTTGCCTCATGTCCAAACTTTTATATATTCACGTTATGTATATGCATGAGATTCCACACGATATCCAGAAAGAAATTGCTGACAAGGGTTGAATTAAAGAGATTGCCTTTTCCCCGCGGGGCCAAAGTAGAGTTGGTAACATGGGCTAATCTACCAACCTGCGGTGAGTTGGGTTGGCAAAAATAGGTCTAGTTGGATGTGGATCTTTTTTATTTGCACTTGCGGCAGGCAAATATGTAAACCCACTTTTTTTTTGTTTTTTAAAAATCAAAATTAATTTATAAAAAAATATGTGAATAGCTTCTAATCATAATATAAACTTAAATTATATTGGATGTTTGTTGATCATTTGATTGATTTATATTTATTCTGAATTCAATCTTATAATATATTAGGAATTAAAAAATAAAAAGATGTTTCAAATCCAAATTAAAAGACATTATGAGAGAGAAAAATTAAAAAACTTAAAAAAAGTGATGTGTTCGCAGGTTGGGTTGGGAAAATCCCAACCCGCACAGCTATTTGATTCCACTCGTGACAGGCCCAATTTGAGGAGGGCCAACCTGTAACTAGGCTAAAGAGAGGGATTTTTGTCAATAAATACCTTAAACATATAAAATTATTTAGCAAATTTTTATAATAAATGTATGAAAATGTGAATGACACATGAAAAATAAATAAATAATCCAAAGTTACTGGCTAATGAGTTGTGAACTCAGCAACAAAATGGCTAGTTACTTGTAAAACGGGTAAACCAATGTTTGAATTTTTATTAAAAAATGTACTTATATTTAATATCTAAAAATATTTTAATTATAATTATTTTCAATAAAAAGAATATTTATACCTATGAATAAAAAAGTTGTGATGTCGGAGCTCTTTCTCTTTGAATAAAGGAGCGTAGCATCTCTTCTGCATGTCGATCCCTTTTTAGTTTTGCCATCATACCATCGAATAGGCATCATTATATTTACGCCACGTGTCATAGGAAAAGGGATTCACATGCTAATGGCTTTAAGGGTATCTTTTTTTATTAACAGGTGTACCTTTTAGACCACACCCGAAAACCTTTGGTATCTCCTTTTTTGAGTCTATGCCCTTTTTTTCAACTTAATCAAATAACCCAGGGTAACCGATTAATCCGGAGAGAGGAAAACGTGTGGCGCATCCCTTTAAGGTGCTTTTGCATCAAGGGTGGGTATCCTCTACCATCGAGAATGGCTCACAGGGGTCGAACTCTCGACCCCTGGGGAAGTGACAGCCGCACTGACCACTGCACTTCAACGATCGGTGGTTGGCTTTAAGGGTATCTGTTGAAAGAGATGAGTTACATATTTTAAGATGATTTCACAAATTTAGGGCTTGTTTGCCATCACTTCCTGAAACATAGATTTGGTTTCAAAACCTAGGTTTTGTCCAAGCATAAAATTTTTTTGAAAAGCTATTTCGGTTACAAAACCTCGGTTTGAAACCAAGGTTTTTTTCATACTTTTTCATCTTTTTCCTACTTTTCATCTTTCATCTTTCATCTTTCCTACTTTTTTCCTACTTTCTCTTTCATCTTTCCTACTTTTTCTTTCTTCTCTTTCCTGTTTTTTACTTTTCATTTTTTCTCTTTCCTATTTCTTACCCACTTTTTTGCCTTCGTAAAAGCTAATAACTTTCTAAATATAAATCACTTTTTAAAACTTAGATTTTGCCTCGGAATCTGTAAAAGCTATTTTCCAAAATATATTTTCTAAAACCTAGATTTTACCTCAAAATCTGTAAAATATATTTTTAAAAAAGCTTTCAAACAAGCAATTAGATATACTTTTTATATGTTTTAAGATATTTTTATTTTGACTCGCATATACCGTTAGAAAAAATTCTCAAACACGTACAGGGACATCCAGGCATCCGGCGATAAGGCAAAACCTTAGGAGGAGTGATTTCGAAGAAAGGAAATAAAAAAGGGAACTTAAAAGCAGCTGTGGTAAAGTTAGGGACCTGCTGGCAAAAACAAAAGTAAAGCTGTTTTTTTACCTGAATAATAAATATCTATTATGACATTTATAAAAAATCTTAATTTGACATATACTAATTTTATTGTATATTTTATTTATCAGTATATCATATATTTAGATTTTTATATAAAGAGGATTAATGTTAGAAATCCCCGCAAAAAGAAAGAAAGATTAATGTTAGAAAATTATTATCTAAAATAGCAATTTTTGGAAAAATGCAAAAGCCAATTTTTTTTTTGGTGCAAAAGCTTTATTTCAAGAAAAAAGACCCGCCAAAAAGTTCATCCGATTACTCAAAATTAAACCATCAAAACTTATTAATCTGCACAAGTCTCTCTCTCCCGAGAGTGCTCTTTCACTTCGTCTCTCCCTCGCTTTTCTTTTGATTTCACCCCTTCTCTCTCTCTCTCTCTCTCTCTCTCATATATAATGATCTTTCTTCTGCATTTTATTCCGCAACTCCAGCTTTTTTGTCTCTACCTTTGATTCTCTCGAAGGTCAGGGAAATGGTGTGTTCGGGGCAAACGATTCTGGTAACTGGTGGTGCCGGTTTTATTGGATCCCACACAGTGGTTCAGCTTCTTAAACAGGGATTCAATGTTTCAATTATCGATAATTTCTACAATTCCTCGATGGAAGCAGTGAATCGGGTTCGAGACTTGGTAGGTCCGCATCTTTCTCAGAATCTCGAGATCAACCAGGTATCGTATTGGCTCTTTTGGTGCGAGTTTGATTTTCTTCGAGGCTTCAAAATGCATTTTAGTTTATTATGTCTGAGCAATTATACTTTTGAAGGGTGATCTCAGGGACAAGGAAGATTTGGAGAGAGTCTTCGCTAATACGAAGTAAGCTAATTATGCTATTGAATTTATTGATTTTTTTTTATTGGATATCTCTGCTAAATCTAAAATACAGGAAGAGCTAAGGCTTTGCTTTATAAATTTTGATTGTGCTTAACCACGAGAAGATTTGATGCCGTGATCCACTTTGCGGGCCTGAAGGCAGTTGGAGAAAGTGTATCCAAACCACGCAAATATTTTGATAATAATCTGGTCGGCACTATCAATCTATATGAAGTCATGGCAAAGTATAACTGTAAAAAGGTAAGATCTCCTCTCATTCTCTAAAACATTGAGTCCTGCTCTTGAAATCTCAAGTAACGAGGATGCCTAGTATGAATTTTCCGGATGTATATCCTCGTAATCGCTTGGTGATGTTAATATCAAACTGTAGTTCGGAAATGTAGCTGCTTTGATTGTCCGATGATTACACCCATAATTGTTGTGTGTGGCCCATGATACTGAATTAACAGAAGGGGCTTCATTTGCGTTATAATCTTGTTTTTCCTGTTTCTGGATTTGATTTGATTGATTTGGGATTTTATATTCTCTTAAGAAAGATTTTACAATTGCTTTTTTAATTTCTTTAGCAATAACATGGAATATTGCCATCTGTTGACAGTTCGTCCTATACGCCTAATTGACACTTTTAACCTATATCTTTGGGTAAACCAGATGGTTTTTTCGTCATCTGCAACTGTTTATGGCCAACCTGATGAGATACCCTGTGTTGAGGATTCTAAGTTACAGGCCATGAACCCTTATGGACGGACTAAGGTAATAATCCCTATGGTTTAAGAACATTTACTTTCTTTCTCAGTTTCACGACTTGTTTGTAGGATCTAGTGCGTTGTTTCTCCCCTAGTTTGCTCTCTGACATATCATTTCATTATAGCTTTACAGTGAAGAAATTGCTCGAGACATTCAGAAAGCTGAGCCAGAATGGAGAATCATTTTACTGAGATATTTCAATCCAGTTGGGGCCCATGAAAGTGGTAGGATTGGTGAAGATCCTCGGGGCATCCCAAATAATCTAATGCCTTACATTCAGCAAGTTGCTGTTGGGAGATTACCTGTGCTCAATGTATATGGCTATGATTATCCAACAAAGGATGGCAGCGCGGTTTGTAAACCCAAATAAATACAGTTTCATTTTTCTAGATAAAAAGAACTTATAATGAAATACTCTGTGGTTGTATATTCTAAACCCATTTTGTTGGGGACAATGCAAGCTCAAGTGGAAGCAGGAAGATATATATTTTTCCCGTTCTAAATTGTTAAACTACTTTTTCCTTTGTTTTATGAATCAGATACGGGATTATATTCATGTAATGGACTTAGCAGATGGTCATATTGCTGCCTTGCGGAAGCTTTTTGCAACAGAAAGCATTGGTGATTAATCCTCCTTTTCTTTGTCTTGAGCTGAAAGAGTGTTGGGCCTGTCTAGAGCTGCAACAAAATTTTGGATATGTTTCTTAATTCATCGCTTGTTTCTAGTCATCACTTGACATTGTTATATCCAAAAATAAATTTGGTGTTTGGAACGCTTGGTGCTTAGGTTGTACTGCTTACAACTTGGGAACTGGCTGTGGTACATCGGTGCTTGAAATGGTAGCTGCATTTGAAAAAGCTTCTGGCAAGGTAATTGTGCGTCCTAGTCAATACACAAAAGCACCCCCTCCGATGATACACACAAACATTTGCTTGTGTGTATGCAAATAATAAAATCTTTTCTCCTGATTTCTTTTTGCCTGTCTGACAGAAAATTCCAGTAAAAATGTGTCCAAGGAGGCCAGGAGATGCTACTGTTGTTTATGCATCTACAAAGAAGGCTGAGAAAGAACTAGGATGGAAGTAAGTATCTCATACTAACTCTTATAGAAAAAAAGGCAGGTTTATTTAATCATTAAACTATTCGTATTTTTTGACAAGGCTTTTATGGGCCAAAATGTTTGACACTCCCAACTATTTATACGATGCTTTATTATAATTGAATGGCTAGTAAGAAGACTGTTATACCTTTCGCTTAGCATCTTATGATATTTCCTGTGGAACATGCGCCTTTTGCCAGGGCAAAATACGGTATTGAGGAAATTTGCAGGGATCAATGGAAATGGGCAAGCAACAATACATGGGGATACCAGGGGAAGCCTTGATACAGTATCAGCAGAAGCACGTGTTGTAGAAGAGGAAGCATGTCATCATTCGTTGGGCCCTACACCATATCATTTTGAGAATACGATTTGGATATAATTTATTGATTGTATGAATGATTCTTTACACTACCATTATTTTTATTCTATGTTCATTCTTTACCCTCCTGTTTTAGGTGAGACTATTTATTCTTGCATTCCATTGATAGAATAGAAGTGATTGTCCCATTGTTTGATAACGAGTTGCTGTATTGTATGAGCAACATTTTGATGTGAAATGTAATGGTGAAATAGGGTTAATATGTCTCAAAGTTGATACATTCCAGCTGTACTGAAAGTGACATTTGATTAGCTGCATGTGAAGTAACGGCCTTCTGGAATTTGAAAGCAAGGTAATTCTGTCATTGGTTTCAAATTTGTATTTGTAGTATTGAAGGTTGCCACATTTTTGTCCTGAACTTGATGTGGAAACAAATAAAATGACAACTTGTGTGTAAATAGGCGTCCTACTTATAATTTAGGAATTTTTGCTTTTTTTTTTCAATTATTTTTGAAAAAAGATGACATATGTTATCAATGCAGCTGATCCCTCGCCTGCAAAAGCTCCCGCTAAGGCCATCGTGAGTTCTGTCTTATCTTCACAAGTCATTTTATATTCAATTTATGATTATCAGTCTATTTATTTATTTATCCATAATGTACTGCTGAGTTATGAAATTCACCTTGTGGCTTATGTGGTCTATTTTAAGAAATAATTTTATAATAATAGTGGTAACAGTGAATGATTAGATCTCACCTTTTTTCTTGGGAGAACTATGATTGCATCACTTATTACAAGAATATGAAGAAATCAGGGTTTACTTTCAGACCGCATCGGTTTTGTTTATTAGTTGAATGATGCCTGTTGCGCAAGGAATATTTTGCTTAGGAAAAAGTCAGATACTGTTTTTCATAAATCCAAAATGATTTATGCCATCATTTTTTTCTGAGAACTTAACACCTTTAACCACTTATATTCATTGAACTCAAAATTACACACACAAAAATAAATATCAAATAAATAATTAATTATTCTGGAGACGTTCTTAAAATTTCAACCTATGATGGAGAGAGGCCCATAAATGAAACAGTTATTTGAAAAGGGCTCATCAAGAAGGGATTGTGGCCCTCACCAACATCCCTCTTGTAATTCAAGTTTTGATGCGATGTTGTTTGAATCCAGACAGACAGATGTGTCTGTGTTATCCGCAATGGTTCCATGAAATGCTTAGAATTGATGCATATATCGTATAGTAACTGAGATTGGATTTAACAAAAGAGATTAAATTCTTATAATCCGTTGAGTTGATGTTTGAATCTCCGTTGAAAGGATATTTATATTTTAAAATGAGTAATGTTTCGAATATGATTTTCTCACATAAAAGGGCACATATTGTTAGAACAAGTTTATAATTAATTAAACATATATAAGATTTATGAACTCTCTACCATGACATATAAAGCATTTTTTTTTGCTTCCCGCTCGGTCTCCGGAGCTTTGCCCCGACTAATCCGGACACGACCCGCACCGTGCACATGGAAATGGTGGGTGAGTCTATCAAAGGTGGCTATTGCATACACAAGGATTCGAACTCGAGACATTGTTTAAGCTGGAACAAACTGCTTACCACTTGATTCAACTAACCTTTGGTACATATAAAGTATTGAAAGAAACATTATTTCTCACCTTGTTTTGCCTTTTCAGTTTGGGATCCAAGATCAATAATGGAAAAGAAAACCTCCATAATAGAAAACAAATTAGTATATATAATTTAGAATATAACTCAGAGTGACAGTTCTCTTCTGACCAGATAGAAGAGCACATTGATGGCCATGGTGAATAACCTTCACTAGTTAGGGAACCTCAAAACTAATAATGAATGGTCGTCAAGCTTAATATATTATTCTCCCAATCAAATAGCAACCTTTTATAAAGCTAAGGTTACCTTCTCTGATCTTAGCTCAAGTGACTATAGACTAAACTCGTGATATCTTGTTAATTCCCTGATTAATATCTATAATAATCATATCATCATAAAATATCTATCATATGGTTATTTGTATGATGTGGCCCAATGTCTTCCACGCATGTTTTCATGTTTCGATTAGATGTGTGGCAAACTTTTAGCCAACATGATAGTTAGAGTCGTCTTTTCAAAACAACATTTTCCCATAACCATGTTTAAATTAAAAGTTGTCCCATTTAGATAAATTTCCCTGATGAAATTTAGACATGCTGTTAAAATTCTTTTAATGCAGTTACCTCATCTGATATTTATTAGATTTAATTAGGAGTTAGCTTTTGCAACATTTTTTTATATTCATATATAGTAATGATAATACGGGTTAGTCCATGGGTTAGGTAGGGTGTGCTGAAAGAGCCCACCCCTAGTGGGCTGCTATTTTAGCAGCTCGGGCCGTCAAGGGGGTTGGCAGAAAAAAATTTATAAAAATAATATTATCTGATTGCATCTCCTTATAATTTAAAAATATATATAAGTATTAATGCCTTGTTGTAAATTTAAATATAATATTATAAAAGATTGACATGAAAAAATAAAATATTTTATGCTACTTTTAAATGTATTAAATGTAGTTTATTATAAAAATAAAATTTAATATTACTTTTTTCTTTGAACAAAATATTAAGATGAAAAAGATAAAAAAAAATAAAATATATTATTAAAAAGAATTATTCTTAAAAAAGCAAGTTAGGAGGGGCATGCTAGTATTTTGACAGCGTGAGCCCATCATTAGTAAGTAGGGTTCAACCCATTTTTTTCATTATTATTCATACGGTTTGAACCCTTAATTTTGTTCTAGAAGATTAATTTGTGCACAAAGGACAATTTTGATCAATTTAATCCAAATTCCAATGAACTCAGCAAATAAAAATTGTTTATGGATCTTCAAAACAAGTTTGTTATGTGAAATGTGACGAGAAATGAGAAAGAGAAAAGAGAGTGGAGAGTTTGAGAGAAGAGAAAGGAAGGAGAAAGAATGAAACTCTCATATAATAAAATTGAATTCAAATGAGAAACTCTACCTCCAAGATAATTATAGGATAACCCATATGTTTTATTTCACTGAGATATTATAGATATCAAAAGTAAAATAAAATAAAATTCTAATTCTAACATACAAATATCCTTATTTAATATTTCTAATAGATACAATTCTAATTCATTGTTATCAATGGATTCACGTGCAAATGTTCACTCTTAATAAACTTTCTTGTCACGGGTCAATAGAGATTGGGTTTAACAGGAAGAGTTAATCATTAGAATTTGACGAACCAAAGTTTAAATCCCCATCGAGAGATGTATCTACACTTAACACTCAATGATGCCTCAAACATGATTTACCAGAAGGAATTTTGTTATTGGCCAAACAGCGTACGCCCATCATCTTATATATAAAATTCCAGATGATCCCATAACAGTATCAGCATTTTCTGTACAACACAGGCATCATATTGCAACGTTCTTTTTGTTGTTTTTTGTTTTGGTGATACAAGCAAGGGGCCAAATCCCAGTTACAGTGTGAGGTTAACCTGACGAGGGATGGCTGCCCCTTGCATTTTGCAGGTGAAGAAGTGTATCTGCAGCACCACTTGACAGTCCAATTAAAAGAAGATACACACTGCCATCTGCATTAAGCTTACACCACCCTCTGTCCAGTGGTTCCCAAACAATCATAATGGACTTATTTGTTGGAACGTTTCTAGAAACCAAACGCACGTTCAACAGTGTTTTTTCTGCAAAACAAAATAATCTCCTTCAAATATTTACCTCGGCTTACGTGAAATTGTTTTTCTACCGCGTTCCCAAACGAAAACAGTATAATGTTCACCTACCTGCTTCTTCTTCTTCACATCCCATACTCACCTGAACGTTGCTGCCAATTATGGACATTCTCATATCTCTCCGGCCGCTTCCAATTCATACAGTATACGTACACCCAGTTGCAAATACTTCGTCCTGCTCCTTTCCTTTACTAAAAATGATCCAATCCTGCCAAATGGGCCTATAGTATGTTTTTAAAATAAAATATAAAGTAGTTAAAGTGATTTACTGTAAAATTTATATTTAATAAATTCAAGTTAGTTTTATTTGGTTGTGCATGTTTGGAAAATCTTCCTCCAACGGTACACATAAGTTAAGACGAAAAACATTTTGAAATCTGTAAAATACAACTTAAAATTTGTAAAAAAAATCTCAAAATCTGAATTTTTTTTTTAAATATGCAAACTCCTTTCTCCCGATGAATTTTTAAAACCGCTTTTAAAGGCAAAGGCTTGCTTCTGCAATCACCCCCTCTTTTCTGACCCGTTCAGGAAAAAGGCCACAGAAGCCCGCTTTAGGCTTTGTTTGGTTGGGGGGAAGGGGATGGAAGGGAAAAAAATGATTCCTTCCCCCCATTTGGTATGAAAAATTGGAGGGGAGGGGAGCCAAATTTTAGTTCCCCAATCCCTCCCCTCCCCTTATTTTGCATCCCTCCAAAATGGGGTTTTTTGGAGGGATGCAAAATATTATGCCAAATATGCCCTCAATGCTCCTTGTCCAATTTCTTACACCTCATTTTTCCAGTCTTCATATCTACTTCACTGTGCGTAAATATAAGAAACGATGTAGTTAGAGAGCAAGTTTTTCTAGTCTTCATTTTTTTAATATTTCCTGAGAATAAGTTTTACTTTATTTGGAATACTTGTAAGTAGCGATATGGGTAGAGAATGAAGGAAATAAATTATTTAAATCCTTTTTTAAGTATTTAAATAAATTATATGAGTGAAATACCTTAATAATTGTTTTAATTAATTAAATAAAATGAGGGATTAATTTTTATGAGTAAAAGCTAATTTAAATAAATTGTATAAATAAATAAATATAAATCAATATATAAGGGTAAAATTGTAAATTGGTCATTAATTTCCCTCCCTTCCCCTCCTGAACCAAACAAAAGAATATTAAAAAGCTTCCCTTCCTTCCCTCTATAACTAAACCAAACAAGGTAATCTTATACCTTTCCATCCCCTTCCTTTCCCTCCTATCCATTCTCTTCCTTTCCCCTCCATCAAACCAAACATAGCCTTGCTGTAAAGGGCAAAGGCGTCCCGACGCCGAACCTCAAATCCACACGAGCGCCTTTTTTTTTTTCAACCATGAGACATATTTTTTAATCATAAAAATCATTGAAACTAATAAAAATAATAGTGGGTTGAAACATATGTTTATTTCTTTAAATCTAAAATGCCCTTTTTTTAGTGCTTTTGGTTTTCATAAACAAGTACTTGATCTTAAAAAGCTTCAATACTGTTTAATTTTTTAATATAATCTGTTTCAATTTTAAAATTTAATCATATTTCATCGTTGCATTTTCTAATTTAAATAATATAAATTTAGAGCAACCAACTATAACTTAAGATATTTCAGAATACAATGGTCCGTTTGAGAATGTGGTGGAAAAGTGTTTTTACGTAAATCGAGATAAATATGTGAATGTGATTTTATTTAGAAATCTGTTGGAAGAACAATTTTACAGATTTTAAAATAAGTGTATGATAAGGGTTTTATCAACGAAATAGCAACTAGGTTGGGGGCGTAAAGTAGTGTATAATTATCAAAAGGCTGTTATTAGTATGTTCATTTTACATTCCTTTTTATTTTTGTTATTTTTTCTACTGCTTTTCCATGACCCCAGATTTCTTTCCTTCTCAAGTCTCAAACCCATCTTTTTTAATTCTGTATTATTATGCCTTCCCAATGCTCGTTTCCTCTTTCGTTCAGCCTTTGTCTGTGTGTTAATTTTGGATAGAGAAGTTCCTTTTTCCCGAAATCGGTGTAGGATTGAGCAAAGGGGAAGAACAAGAAGAAACCCTAGCCAGCAACTATCCGTAACATAAGAGGTTTTTTTAAATCCGTTTCCTTTCTCTGGTTGGTTTGACTATCCTTTGAATTCCGGGTCAGAACCAGCATTCTGTAGTCGTTGTCTTGGATCCAAACCGGGGTTTTTTTTGGATAGGTTATATATAATTCAAATTTGGAAGATTGTTCGGCACTCTGCTCTGAGAGACAATGGAAAGCATACCGCACCCAATACCGAGAACAGTGGAGGAGGTTTTCAGCGACTTTAAGGGAAGAAGAGCTGGATTGATTAAGGCCCTCACTACTGGTTCGCTGATCTCTCTCTCTATTCTGTTGTTCTTTTTCCTTTTAATTCATTTTTTGTGTGTTTGCTGAGTTTATTTTCTTTGGGTTGTTGTTGCAGATGTTGAGAAGTTCTACCAGCAGTGCGATCCTGGTGGGTAACTTGAATATATCTCAGTTGTTTTTACTTATCGGGAACCCGCGTCCCTGTTGTTGTTGGGAATATCGTTTGATATAACGTTTATATGTTTATTTGACTGGTGGTAATTCACATTTATTGCGGTTTTAACTGTTCAACCGATGGGGCTTCTTCTGTCACGTTTGTAACCGCAACTTTGCCTTTGGGTAGTTTTCAATATATCTCTGTTTTTTTTGGGGGGGGGGGGGGCGTGGAAAACAAAGAGAAGAGGTGTATTTTTAACTTCATTGAATGTCTGGTTCCTCAAACTGATACTTGATTGTCACTCTGCTAGTTGCCAAACAATTTGTGTTGCATGCAGCGTGTTGATTTTTTCCCCCTCCCTATGATTGACTTTTTTGGATGTAATTGGTGTTTTATAGTTGCCTTTACATTCTACTTTATGTGATGCATTTGTTACCCTTCAGAGTTCTTGCCTGCTTGAAGAGCAGGGTTGGAATCTTGTTCGCATTTTCTTTTGGTCGTATATACTAATTCTTCAATTCATGCATGTGAGTGTTGGGCTTATCTATGTGAAGATTTGTTCACTCATGCTCACCAAGTTTTAGGCTTGTCTGTATGAATCTTGGGCAGTCATGTGCACCATACGTTATGCTAATGTGCAGACTTGAGTGCTCATGTGCATCTTGTTGTTGGCTTGACTATGGGCACTTGTGTAATCTTCTTTGCCTGATTACATAAGAATATTTTGTCTACATGGGCTTGAGATGATAACGGACTGTAATTGTCATGAATGTCAGGAGTAGGAGTTGTATTTCAGATTCTTTTATTGATGATGGACAGTTACTCGCCCTTTTATTTCCTCTTATGAAATACTTTTGGGAACTTAAATAGCTGGCATGTTAAATTTGGTGTACTCATCAATACACCTTTCACATGACATGCTTCATTATCAGAGCATTTTATTGCTTTAAGAGAATCAAACAACTGATGGATGATTAAATTTGTTCGCTTATAATCTTGGGTTGTTGATTCCATTGAACCTCATTTGTTGTCTTTTAGTGCTATAAATTGCGATGAAGTTTAATTTGTTGACCATTGAGTGGTTGTCTATTGAATTTCTAACTGCTGTATGTTTAGCCTCTTAATAAAGAGTCAGATGAAACTTAGATGCTTAGGAGATTATCTTATGTTGCCCTGAAACAAAGTTATCTTATCTTTTGCTTTTAGTCCATGACCTTTTGATCTAAAGTTAAAAGGCCTTCTGTATACTTTCATATGCTTTCTGCCTTTCTCGTAATTGCTCTTCCAAAGTAAGTTTTATGGTTTCCATGGAGGTGGATCTGCTCTTGTTGCATGTGTGTTTGTAATTTTGGAGCTGAACATCACGTCTTGTTAATGGTCTGTTTCAAAAGATACATTGTTGAATATCTGTTCATTTGACATCTGTACATTAATGTTCTGTAAAAAGCTGCGATTATATTTAATGTTGCATGCGTTAGTAAAAATAAATGTGCTTGCATTGTAGAGAAAGAGAACTTGTGTCTATATGGATTGCCAAATGAAACATGGGAAGTGAATTTGCCTGTTGAGGAAGTGCCTCCTGAACTTCCCGAGCCAGCATTAGGTATAAACTTTGCCAGGGATGGGATGCAAGAGAAAGATTGGTTGTCACTGGTTGCAGTTCACAGTGACTCGTGGTTGCTTGCTGTGTCTTTCTATTTTGGTGCTCGCTTTGGATTTGGTAAGAATGAAAGGTAAGATTTCTTGATCTTCTATTACACATACAAAAGGTTTTACACTTATATACCTCAGAATTTTGTCCTGCATCAACTTAATTCCATCCGACACCTGTATTTTTCCGGTAAATGTTAAATGTCTTAGATTGAGCAATGCATTTAGTTTGGGTTTCTCTTTCATCATTTCTTATTGTGCGCAGGATCAAATCTGTTTTAGTTTGTCTAGCCTTGCAAGTTATAGACTTTGTTAACACTTTTAGGTCATTGGGAATTTTTAGTTCTTACAGCTTGGTCCGTTTGGATTAAATTTTATTATAAGCTTAGTATGTTCTTAATTTTGTTCACAAAATAAAGAAAGAAAGCAGCAGTGCCGTCTTTTGATTAATTTTGAAATCTTCAATAATATGAATTTTTGTGAGGACATGGCATCTGTTTTGATAATGTGTGCATAAAGAAAAGATATCTTTGTTAATTTATTCCTCATACCACTTAGATGCCATAGCTTCTGGATACTCATTTTGTTTCTTTGTTGACACACTTCAAAGTGCTAAAGCTTGTGAATTTAAGAAAATGCCCTTATTTTTGTGCTTTTGTTTTGCATATTTTGTTAATTATCCTCCTCTTTGATTTTCCAATAAAGCATCTTAACAAAGTGCTAATAACTCCCTCATTCTGTATTGTCTGTTCTTTTGCTTCAATTTCATCACTTGCACTGCTTTCACATGATAGACGTTGGAACTGTATGAGGTTTCAAACTTGTTCATGAGATGAGGTTTAAAATCTTCAGTATGATGCTGTGGGTCATGATTTAAGGTTAGATTAATTATTTTCCTGTCTGTTGAATGCTATTGTGAATGTTCTTTGTTTAGTTGCTACAAGAATGGAGAGGTTGGTGACGTAATAAAATAAAAATTTGAACTTCAAGTTATTAAAAACTTTATATGATTGATGTTCTCTCACAATAATTTATCTCATTCGGTTCTGATTGAATTTCCTTTAATGCTTAATAATCATTTGGGATGTATATAAAAAACCATTTAAATCTTCCTTAATCTAATATCTTATCTGTATGCTTAATATTAGTTTTATGGTGGAGCTTAGGATTAAGCTCATTGTTTTGCCTTCCAATACGTTAAAGTTCCTCTTTTTCCCCCCCCCCCTTTAAAATACTGTCACTCTGTGTTTAAAGTATTGTTTTGGAATGCATCATAGTTTTTTTTTAAAGTTGAATAAACATTGATCTGCAAGTTATAGTAAGACTTTATTGGTTACGAGTCTTCTATTGTTGCTGAGGTGTTTTTCTTTTTCGTGATAAATTATTATTTTTGTGAACTTTCTACTTTTCACATGTTGGTGCTATATCTGCTAATTGGGATATCTACTGATATTTTATATTAAGCATTTTTTTGAGTTTGATGAAATGATTAGGTTTGTTTGAAGAAGTGAATTTGGATTGAAAATTTTGGCTTTGATGCTCTAATGTTTTGCTAGCATTAAGATGTTATAATAGGAGTTGAGTCTCCACCTGAAGAGAGAAATGTTTAATACTTAATGAGTTCGCCTTTGGAATTTCACATGCATGCTTGTTGCCTTACTACTACCTCAATTGCATAGTTAATGTATACAATTTTGACTAATTCTGGCTGAGCAAATGGAGTTTATGATCCCTTTCAGACATTACTGTGGACAATGAGTCTTATGATTAGACAGAAGTAATAACTTTGATCAAGCAGATGCTGAAGACTGATAACTGATATCTTTTTTGCCCCAAAACTTTTGGGCCAAAAGAAAAGGGAGAAAACAAAAGGGGAAATTCTGGAAGGATCCCGGGAAAATTATTATATTTCTAGAAATCCTGAAAATATCAGGGTCAAAGGTTTTATTTGACACTGTACTTTGAAGATACTTCTGATATGGCTTCTCATTGGTACGCGCAGGAAAAGGCTTTTTCAGATGATAAATGATCTCCCAACCATATATGAAGTTGTGACTGGAAGCGCCAAGCAATCAAAGGATCAGTCAGCTACTCACAACAATGGTAGCAAAAGCAAGTCAAGTGGGAAGGTGGTAAGCAAGATTCAACTTCATGTTCTTATTTTATGTTTCTGGTACTTCCCATTTTGAAAAGTTTCTTTTGTCTTGTTTGGACGCTGCTTCTTATCAGTCCTCCCAATCTGACTATCAGCCCAAGGTTGTGAAAATATCCCCTCCTCCCAAAGAAGAGGATGAGAGCGGGGAGGAGGAGGAGGATGATGATGATGAACAAGGGGCAACATGTGGAGCATGTGGTGATAATTATGGCACTGACGAGTTCTGGATCTGTTGTGACGTGTGTGAGAGATGGTTCCATGGAAAATGTGTGAAAATCACTCCTGCTAAGGCTGAACACATCAAGCAATACAAGTGCCCTAGCTGCAGTAATAAGAGGGCTAGAGTTTAGAAGTTCTGGAGTCTGGAGGATCTCCAACCAAACAGGACAGACAAGGTTTAGAATGCTTGATTAAAAATTTAAAGTTAAGAACGTTGGTTGCCTGTGTTAGTCAACTGAACATGAAATGACAATGTAGACATAATTTAAAGTTTTGCTAGTGTTTATTCCTACCGTGTCTAATCTTCCTGTTAATTGTGCTTTTAAGTAGTCATTGACAACAAGGATATTATATGAATATATCTGATTGTTTTTTTGTAGATTTGATGTATTTCTTCTTCTTCATCCTAGGTAGACTACAACTACTTAATGGTTGTGATTCACCTTTTTTATCTGAGAACCTTCCTTGCACATATGAAGCATTTGATATTGGCACAAATATGGACGTGTCACATGACAAAATTCTCAAGTGTGTAATTTAATATGTGGCACCATGTCCGAGACCAAACTGGCTTCTATTCCTCCCTGCTCTTCGGTTCCAATTTGGATAGTTCATGTGTAATAGTTCTTTGAGTTTTGACATTTTCTGTTTTGAAGAATGCAGATCATAGAATGAGATCAGTTTCTCAACCTCCAACCTAGAGGTGAATGAAATGATGAAACTTGAAAAGAAAAGAAGAAATATTAAATTTGAGTCATCCTTGTTTAATTTATTAATCTTGTTATAAACTGAGTGGCATGAGAGTAGAGAAGCCTGTTTGATCTAATACCGGTGTCGACCTGACTCCTTCAAAATGTTGGTGTTTTATGAATGAACGCACGATTACAAGAGCATGACCATTTTTAGCAGATCATTGAAGAAAACCTATGGGCACTGGCTTCAGTTAGCAAAAAGCTCCCAAGTTGGTCAGTATTGTACTAGGCTAGTCTGAAGAAAGATTGCTCAGTTTCATCTCTTTTATCTTCAAGTAGATGTTACAATTTTGTTATCCCCTCCCCGTTTTGAAGTTTGGGTTCTGGAAATTTAGTGATGTTCCGTGTAGAATAAATACATTTCACATTGATGCCTGATTATTGTGAAATTTGCTTCACGGGTTGCTTTTTTATTTTAACTCTACAAGTCATCATCAAGTTCGTGCTTTTGGCCCCAAAAAAAGCAAATGTATCAAGTGAACTCATCCTCCTCATAAATGTAAACCCAGAAGTCCTTCAATTCAGTGTTTGTTTGGAAAAGTTTATTTACTTTTTAAAAACACGTTCAACAATATTTTTCTGTAAAACGGGATAATCTAGGATCCCACATCCATGAAATAGAAAAAAATGGTTAAAGTTATATGAAGTTAAGGGAAATTATATTGAATTGACTCAAGTCATTTTGATATGTGCATGTATCTCAATTTCCATCAGGGTATCATGATCATAGTAAAATAAGAGAGTATAAAATAAAGACGGTAGAGTTGAGTCCTCCCGAATCGGGAATTTGTTTTCTTCCAATTTTTTTATATTTTATAATGCATTACACGAGTAACCCATGAATCATACCAATTAAATTCATTTTTTTTCAATTTTAATGTAATTAAAAATGGCAGTGAAAAGAAAAATATCAAGGAAAAGAACAAAAATTCAAGATATTTAGACGATAAAAAGAAAAAAGAAAAGGCAAGTCAAACAGTACAAGCCGAGACAAAGAAAAAAGAGGATTGTAGCTATTTTTAGTATGTTATTATTAGAGCCATTCATTTGAGATATATTAAAATAAGAGAAAAAAATAAAAACTATAGAACTAATGCCTCTTAAAAGCATACAAGATTTTTTTTTAATGAAAAGTAACAAACATGGGGCTCTAAACCCACTTTTTTAAAGAGGATGGGGCGTGTGAGAAAGAAATTTACGGGTTTCAAGAAGAATTTATGGATTTCAATATGATTTTTACGAATTTTAAAATGGTTTTATCTTGACTTGCGTGTACAGCTAGAAAGAAGTTATTCCCAAACATGCACTAAATATCCTAAATGTATATTCAATAATGTTTTTTTGTAAAACAAAATCTCTTTCACATATTTACTTCGTAACTAGTAAAAGCACTTCTCTACCATTTTTTCAAGTTCAACGTAACTTTGAAGTGGCATCAAATGCTACCCCACCAGCACCACCAGACATAAGCAAAATTTTAAAATTAATCTCACATCAAACCTTTTTTTTAATGAAAAGCTAAACAAAAGAGAAAGGGGAGATATTGATTGATGAGAAATTTATTGGGAGGTTCTAAATAAAAAACTTATTTAATAAATGGTCCAATTTTAAAAATATTTATTAAAAGGTCACATTGATAACATGATGTGTTATCAATATAGCGCATGATGTTATCAATATATAGGACCTCATGTTATCAATAAGACCTTTTGATAAATATTTTTAAAATTATGACTATTTATTAAATAAGTTCTTATTTAAAACTTTACACTAAATTTCGTTTCATTAATAATGGAATGTCCAATTCAGAAGCAAAGCAAGAACGCTTTAATTGTGGGGCCCACCGCTGCCTTAAGAATGAGATTCGTGAATTGGACAACAAAGCAGTTAACCAGTAGCCCCACGTGGCAGCAACTCCTCTCCTATCTATTTCCTATTTTTTATTAATAATTAATAGCCTCTTATCAAAATAATAGCACTAAAAATGGTGAATTACCAAATAAATTATAAAAAAATGATGAACTGGAATCCTACCATGTTTTTTTAAAAAAAAACCTCTTCGAAAAAGTCATTCTAATTGCAAAGCTTGGACTCAAATGCTGGTTGTTTAGATGCTTAGTAATAAGATCTAAAAATATTGTTAAATATTGTGCTGTCCAAAAGATTATAAAAGGTGCCCTAAAATTATTTTTTGGTCAAATATATGTAATTGTAAGTTTTTAAGTAATTATATTCATCCTTATTATCTAAAACAAAAATGTGTAGGATGCTTTTCATTTTTTATAAAATACATTTTTGACAAAAATACATACATGGTCTTCAAACTTTATACAATATTTTAATTTGATCCCTTAATTTTATGAAGTAGCGGTATATATGTCTTCAATCCTTTACCCTAACATGGATAATCTCATATGATATTTTTTTTTGCCACGATAATTATTATTTCAACCTAATTATATGTTAGCATTTGATAATACTTTGCCTAATATTAAAATTTTTAATGTCAATATTATTTTTTGGTAAAAACATTACAGATATTCTTATAGGATTGAAAAAAATAACACTTTATAAAATTAAATTAAGGAAATAAAACTCTGCAAGAAATGAAAAATTAAATATAAAAAAGTAAAGTAATTTTTAAAGTTAACTGAAAAAAGGGGGGACAAAAGAAAGATTATAAAAGGATGTAATAATAATGATTGATTAATTCATCAAATTGAACATGATTAATATGTCTAATTGATTCCACATTATTGGATAACCTCTATCCTTCAATCATATCTCATAGATTGAACCTCGCCTTTCTTTTATTTTTTCCAACAATCTCGGTTTGAAACATAGATTTTGATAAAATATTTTCTTATCAAATTACACAACCTCTTATAATAAATTTTCTCTTTCCTACATATTTTTTACATTGAATCAGTAAAAGTCAATAACTTCCCAAATACAATCATTTTTCAAAATAAAGATTTTGTCTCGGAATCCATAGAAGCTATTTTCCAAAACATATTTTTAAGTAGATACAAAACCTTAATTTTACCTTGAAATCCGTAAAAGCTACTTTCAAAATGAATTCCAAACGAGCCCTCAACAAATCCTCTTATATATATATGCAGAGTCAACTAGATTTTTAAGGTGTTACACAAAGCAAAGAGCTGTTTTGTTTATGATGTATAAATAATACATTGTGTGCCCATTTGAAAAAGAGGTAGAAAAGCGCTTGTGCGTTTTACGAGATAAACATGTGAATGAGATTATCTCGATTTATGAAAAACCGTTGAACTTGCATTTAGGGAGCCCCAACACTCTCCCAAACATGCACTAACTACGGAGAGTAATGCATATGACTCAGAAAATTACATGAATTTAACTAAAAAAACTAAGAAATAATTTAAAATAGATAAATCATAGGTGGGATGATTTGGCGTTGAATTATAAAGGTTAAAGTATACTTTTAGTCATTTATGTTTATGTCAGGCTTCATTTTAATCCTTTAAGTTTAAAAAGTGCACTTTTAGTCCCTCAAACTTAATGCCGTTAGTCTCTTTTAATGGAAATTGCTGACTCATCAAAATTAACGCTGTGATTTTAAATCTTTTTATTTTACACAATTTAAAATATTAAATTTTTTATATTATTAAATTAAAATTAAAATGTGAGCATGTTTTGTGAAGTTTTTATTGCACAGTCATCAATTTCCGTTAAGAGAAACTAACGGCGTTAAGTTTGAGAGACTAAAAGTGCACTTTTTAAATTTAAATAATTAAAATGAAACCTAATATAAATATAAAGGATTAAAATTACACTTTAATCAATTATAAATAATAAGGATGAGATTGTAGGTGATAAAAAGATTAGGTGCTTAAGTAGAAAGTTTATGAACTGTGATGATCCGAGTTAAACTGTAGATGGATAGATTGGGTTATCAAGCAAGTCAAAAATTTAAAGATTATTATGTTAATTTCCAAATAAAAAACTAACAAAAATTAATTAAAAATAAGGTAAAATTATAAAACCCTCTCCAATTTATTTTCCCAGGAATCAGGCTGGTCGCTGGTCAAAGAGAGAGTGAGTGGCAACGTACCTAATCTTGGAAGACACACTTGAAACTGAAAGGCTTCCAAATGTCACTCTTCTGCGTGCTGGTTTCGTAACACAGTGGAGAAGTATTTTTACGTAAATTGAGATAAATACACGGAGAAAATTATATCGTTTTACGGAAAAACACTTTTGAAACCTTTGAAACAAACCATTAAAAACTGAAATTGCGTATTGTCATATTCACACTTACGCCTAATTTTATAGGCACAAGGTCTGATCATATTCTTCTTGATAAATATACACCTTGTTGGAAAATTTTTTTCCTAAACGATACATATAAGTTAAAATAAAAGGCATGTCGAAATCTATAAAGAGTATCGTGAAATCCGTAATGTATTTTAAATTTTGTAAATTTTTCTCGAAATTCGTATACTCCAGCCAAATGTCAGCTTTTAGTTTTATAACTTCACGCGCCAGCATTGCTCGGTGGGCCTTAATTTTATAACGACTAATTTTTCAAAAATGAAAAAGCAGGAAAAAGAATTAAAAAATTTGAATGGAAGAATTATAATATCCACACACGGAGAGTTCAAATTAAAAGGACAACGCCAACACATGTAATGCAAAGAGCGTACTGACAATCTGACATAAATGCAACAAAGTCAAAAGTTGGAGGTTACGAAACTATCTTTTTATTGATTACGATGCAGGATTTAAAGTATTTTATAGATTTTAAAATGGTTTTAGAAATTTTAAGATGATTTTATCTCGATTTACGTATATCGTTGGAAAAATGGTGTTCCTAAACAAACACGCAGAGTATTTCCATATCAATTGTATACAGGCAAGGTCACAGTAAAAGTTATTTTACACAGTTTAAAATGTGTAATTTATTATATTATTAAATTAAATTTAAAATGTAAACATGTTTTGTCAATATTTTATTACACAGTCATTAATTATATTTGACGAGTCAACAATTTTTGTTAAGAGAGACTAACAATGTTAAATTTGAGGGATTGAAAGTGCACTTTTTAAATTTAAAAGACCAAAATGAAACTTGACGCAAACATGAATGACTAAAAATATACTTTAGTCAAATATATATATATATGAAATTTAAATTGACAACAAAAATACATATAAGATGAAGCAAAAATTTGTTTAAAAAAGTTATTTATAATCTGACACATAATTTAATGTTATGCATTAATATTTTAAAGTAAGTGTTATAGAATATATGTTTTAATTAATTAATTTATTTAATTATTTACATATTTTAAAAAATTAACTAACTTTTACTAAGTATATGAATTTTGATGCATATTTTTTTAAAAAAAAAGATTTAATATAAATGTTCTAGATTCCCAAACCATAAAAGTATTTTTCCCCTTTGCTCATCTCCTTTTTCATGAATGTCCTTTTAAGGAGTTCATCATCCAAGTCAAGAAGACCACCGGACAAGAATCTATCTCCCACTCTCTCACAGTCACGATCACAACAGTGTCTGGGATTCAAGAATTCAATTGGAGCGCTAAATAGAACCCTAACAAACGGACAAAGAGAAAGAGACAGATACAGCTTCAGGTTCAGCTACTCCTCACAGATCTGCTTTCACAAGTTCCTATAACGCATTCCCCCTTCCGCCACCTTCCATTCTCTCGTCATTTCCATCAACTTCTAATTTTTTTTTTTTGCCGTGATCCTTCGTTCTAAGTGTGAAAGAATGTCTAGTTTTGTTCTGTAAACACATGGAATCCAGTCTTGCTTCTTTGTTATTCCGAGGCATTGGTTTGAGTTTGAGGCTTCCGAGTTGGTAAAAATTATGTCTGAAAGGCGGGTTTCTGATCCTAGCAAGCTTCACCTCAAGAAGAAAGACCTCACTCAGATTCGTAAAGCTGCTCGTTTGTTGAGGGATCCTGGTACGACGTCGTCCTGGAAGTCACCTCTCAGTTCCTCGAGATCCGTTACTGCTGCTCCTGCTTCTGCATGGAGGAGCAATTTCTACAGGGGAAAGGAGAATAGGGTGTTCTTGTGCAACTGGGAGAATCACAAATCATCAGAGGACACGAGTGGAGCGGCAAAAGCCGACGGCGTAGAGGACGAAAATGATGGTGATGATGAGGATGATGCTGCTGCTGGTGGCGGCGGCAACGACGGGTCGTCTTCATCTCTTCTGGGAAGTTTCGAGGATTCCTTGAGCGCTGCTCGAGGTTGTCATCCGAAGAGCAACGCTTACTTGCGAGATGGGAGACGTTCTTCCGTTTTCCGGTGTAGGGACGCTAATCATCTTTCTTCGGCCAGAAGAAAAATGGGCAGTATCAAGAGAAAGGGTAAGAAAACCAACACATATTTAGATAACTTACTGAAAAAAAGGCAACCAGAGACCAATTTGGGTAGGAAGTTTGTAAATTCCAAGACTTTTGTAGAGGACTCAATTGAACAGTCTGACGATACTGAAGATTACTGCAATTCTGAGGATTTAAGGCGAATTCTAGGGTCATCTCGTTTGCTGTTGAAACTCAAGCATAGGAACCGGTCTCTTTCTTCCTCGAATGTACTGAGAAGTAGTCGAACCGAGGACTCTTCTTATAGTACTCCTGCTCTATCAACCTGCTCTTATAATAGGTATGGTCACTATAAATCAAGTACTATTGGATCTTGGGATGCCACTACAAGCTCATTGAATGATGGTGATGATGAGGTAGACGATCATTTGGATTTGCCTGGCCAGAGGGGATGTGGGATTCCTTGCTATTGGTCCAAGAGGACTCCAAAAAGTAGAGGGATGTGTAGGAGTTGTTATTCTCCTTCTCTTTCCGAGACTTTGAGGAGGAAAGGAAGTAGCTTACTCTGTGGAAGTCGAAGTATCTATACAAGACACCGAAGGTCCTTATCAAGCTCTAACAGGTGGAGAGTTTCTTCAAGGAGCGCTCAGGGTGTTCTTCCACTGCTCACCAGCAGTGGCGATGTTGGAGGAGGGTCATCTTTAGGAACTGGAAGGAGCGATGATGAACTTTCTGCAAACTTAGGGGAACTTTATCTTGAGGGTTTAAGCAGGTTAGATGGACGGAGATGGTCATCAAGTTGTAGGGGTCAAGATGGTTTGGAGATTGTGGCTGTAGATGAGGAAGGCACACTAGAAAACGCTAGGAGTTTCAGTCAGAAGTATAAGCCTATTTCCTTTGGTGACTTGATTGGCCAGAATATTGTGGTTCAGTCACTTATGAATGCTATTTCGAGGGGTAGAATTGCTCCCATTTATCTTTTCCAAGGTCCTCGTGGTACTGGTAAAACTTCAGCAGCCAGAATTTTTGCTGCTGCCCTAAATTGCACAGCTCCTAATGTAAATAAGCCTTGTGGATACTGCAGGAATTGCACTGATCTCAATTCTGGCAAGAGTAGAGATTTCTTTGAATTTGATGGAACCAATAAGCAAGGGATTGATAATTTTATGTACATATTGAAAAGACTATCAGTAGAATCACCATCAGCCTCCTCACAATATACCGTATTTGTTATAGATGAGTGTCATTTGCTTCCTACTAAGTCATGGCTGGCATTTCTGAAGTTTCTGGAAGAACCACCTAGTCGAGTTTTGTTCATATTTATAACAACTGATCTTGACAATGTACCACGGACAATACAGTGTCGATGCCAGAAGTACCTCTTTAACAAAATTAAAGATGGTGATATTGTGGCCAGATTGAGGACACTATCTGCTGAGGAGAACCTTGATGTTGAAAAGGATGCGCTGGACCTTATTGCTATTAACGCAGATGGTTCGCTTCAAGATGCAGAAACTATGTTAGAACAACTGAGCTTGCTGGGGAAAAGAATTACTACTTCACTTGTTAATGAACTTGTGAGTTTTTTGTGACCATCATTTTATGACATAATCTGAAAACTGAAGCACTATGCTTCAGTTTAATGAAATTTTGCCTCGAGTATCCCATTCAAACTGGATGCTGTCATTTATTTTCTGCAACAGGTGGGTGTTGTCTCAGATGAAAAACTACTAGAACTGTTGGAGTTAGCAATGTCATCAGATACCTCAGAAACAGTGAAGAGAGCCAGAGAAGTGATGGATTCTGTGGCTGATCCAATGATTTTGATATCACAAATGGCATGCCTCATTATGGACATCATTGCTGGATCATATACTGTCATCGATGCCAAACCTAGTGATTCGTATTTTGGTGGACGAAGTTGTGAGTGCAATCTCTTCTAAAATCTTTAAATGAGTTTTATCCTCTTTCCTTGCCTTAATTTTGGCATTTATAATGTTGCCTTATGGCACTTTTAAGTCACGACTCATGAGCTTCTTTAATGTATGTTTTTCGCTGTTAAATATACTCTCGGCAGTCTACTATGATGTGATGCTTCTGACTTCTTTTTTCTTTGGTTACCTCTAGCGTTATATTTTACTGATTTATTCTCTAGACTGATTAATTCATACCCACATTCTCATTTGTCTATTTTAATGGCGTTCTCTTTCTTTCTCTTTGACGAAACTTTCACAATTGTCAGTTGTAATTTTTTTCTTTTATACATAATTGAAAATATAAGGAAAAGAAAGTTTATGTGGTTAAGCGAATTTTTTGATAAAGCTATCCCAGTCTTCTTCCTGGCCCTTGCTTTTCTCTTGTGACCTTAGGCTTGCGTATTTGGAGCAAGGGTTCTTGTTTTTTGATATTTTTGGTTCCCCTTTCTTGTATTAAAGGTGCTTTGCATCCTTCTCTTGGTTGTCTTTATTTGTTATATTCATGGGGGCTTTATTTGATTAATCATTGAGATGCATGCTTGGGTTTCTTTCTTAGTGAATGAATCAGAATTGCGGAGGTTAAAGCATGCTTTGAAGCTGCTCTCAGAGGCTGAGAAACAGTTAAGGACTTCTAGTGAACGCTCAACATGGTTCACAGCTACCCTATTACAGCTTGGTTCTATGCCTTCACCAGATCTTACCCAGTCAAGCAGTGGCAGGAGACAGAGCTGCAAGACTTCTGAATATGATCCATCAATTGCTTCAAGAGAAGATACTGCTCCAAAATATAGTCCTGATATCAGATATATTTCTCGAATGTCAACATCCCCTACATTCCAGCAACGACCTTTGAATGGCAATTCCAGACATCGATGGGATGTATCATCCAAGTCAGATGGTTTCAGCTCGAGTTCAAAGCCATCAAGTAGTCCAATTCTGGGAGATGATGATGCAACACCTACTTCATCGGATGATCGTATTATTGGGAATATGATGTTAAGATGTGTTAATTCAGAGAAGTTACATGATATCTGGGTGAGTTGTATAGGGAGGTGTCACTCTAAGACATTGAAGCAGCTTCTCCACAATCATGGAAAGCTTGTATCTATTTGTGAAGTTGAAGGTAAGCTAAGGTCTTTCCGCACAACTAGCTATTTTGGTTGTTAAAACTTAATTGTTTTGCCTACTTAGACACAACTTTTAACACACAGTACTTGTTAGCTGTCACCATTGCGCACCTAGATACCAGATGATTATTGTAACCATTTCAATTCAAACTGTAGAACAGCCTATGGCTCAACATTCACCTACACATTATTATGGATGACACCCACTGTTTGTTAGCTAATTAAATGGTCTTGTGCTGACTAAATCTAATTATAGTTTTTTTTTTTTTTTTGTGATACACCTAGTGCAGATCTTTCTTTCTGTTTTCCAATTTGCTGCTACTGCTTATTACCTTATTCTATTTTCATCATGGACCTATATGTTAATATCATTATTCTTTCAGGTGTTCTTGTTGTATACGTTGCATTTGGAGATAGAGATATTAAAATCAGGGCTGAAAGGTTTTTGAGTAGTCTTACAAATTCGATGGAAATGGTACTAAGGTGCAATGTAGAGGTTAGAATTATTCACTTGCCAGATGGTGAAGGTGAAAATCTGCCTGGTAGCATGCAGGCAGGGTCAACAATGGGTAGTGAGAGGCAAAAAAAAGGAGACCATGCAAATGAAAAGGGAAGTCATTCTAGTTTTCCTCTTTTGCTGGATGAAAACTTGCAGGATATCATTGATTCATCAGATTTTACTGCTGGGAGAAATGGTGTGAAAGAGGATGAACAGGAACTTCCCACACAAAGAGTTGAATCTATTATACACGAACAGAGGATGGAAACTGCGTGGCTACGTGCTGTAGAAAAAGGTTCTCCGGGACCATTGAATCTTGTAGGAGCTGAGAAGAATCAGGTCCTGCCTCAGGAAAATGCTATCTGTAAAGACCCATTAGAGTCCATTGATTCAACAAGGTTCTCCTCTCAGCGTTTGGAAAAGGACCTTCATCATGAACTCAAAGTTTTGAAAGTTAAACATGGAAGAATGATACAAAACGGTCAGATTAGTAGAAATGGAGCCCGATGCCCCATGTCCCCAAGTTTATTGCACGATAGCAGTTTAGCATCAAATTCCAACAAAGATAATCCGTAAGTCCTTAATTTCTTCAGCTTTTCACTATGTTCATCTTTTACACATGATTAAAAATTTATGCTGTGAAAGATGGAATTTAATTGTTTGGTTCATGGAAAATTATTAATCTAAGCAAAGAAAAAAATGATTTTATGAGCTTCTTAGTGTGGGACAGTGTAAATAGAATTTTGCTGTTGCATGAACACAGTCTTCTTAATCCATTCTGCAGTGTTATATATGTTTGGTACAAATTAAATATGGATGAAATAGGTGATTTTGTTTGTTTCTTGAATAACGTGAGGAACTGCAATACCAGAATTGATAATTCTATTATTTTCTGTAGGGGATATGAGTCAGGCTCCGGAGCTGGAGGTTGCATAGGACTTCTTTGTTGGAATAACTGCAAACGAAGAAGAGTGAAGGTACCTTCTTGATGTTCTTGTATATATACATATATGTTGGAATGTATTCTGGCTAAACGTAATTTTCCCAACGGTTTTTCAAATGGGCCCATTATTGTTACATCCAACACCTTGATTTTATGATTCAATATATATAAGATTAAAATATTGGAGGAGAAGATCCGGGTGCTGTAATTTAGCACCTTATAATAGTATTATTTGGAGAAATTTACTTGTTCTTTTTCCACGGAGAACTTTACCATAATACCCTTAGTAACTATTGTCCATCGGAAGTAATTTAGGTTCATTCGTTCTTTCTTTCGTTTGTTTGTTTTTCAATTGGTGAGCTCACTTTTGACATATTTACATTATATGCATGTACATGGTAAATTTAGTTTATTGATTTTGAGTAGTCTATCTAATAATTTACATGACAAGTTTTTGTTTAGTTCTGAACAAACCTTTCAAATTCTTTTTGTGAGCAGGTTAAAACACAAAAAGGTGGAAATTTTACATTATTTAGTGACTGTGGTAAGTCAATGAAAAAGGAGGTTAAAAGATAAGTAAGGAGATTCATCAAGCATTAGTTCTCGACACAAATCTTCAAAAAATTTTGTATGCCTTTTTCTTCATTTGAACGATTCTTCAAGAGAGTGTGAGTGGGAAATGTAAATGTTATGTGGTTCGGTTCCATTTGATCCCTTTTGATTCATAATTTATCTAAGAAGTTCATAACGAGGGACATTAGAAGCCTTGAGTTTCCTTTCTCCAAGTTATTCCTTTTTTTTTTCCTTTCACTTGGTTACTTTAAAAATTTATATTCTTATATCTTTTAAATTTTTGATTCAAACATGAAAGAAACAAGCGTATTTGTAGATTCTGATTATTCTCCATATACCCGCGCGACTTAAGGATCACAGATTTGGACCCTTAATCAACACAACAAATGCAAAGAGAAAAGGAAGAGAAGAAAAGGTGTTTTTTTAGAGAGAGTGGAGAGAGTTTTTCAGAGCGATTTTTCTATATAAAATGTGTTTTGAGTCTAATCCATTAAGGGTGATTCATATTCTATCAAAACATGATATATAACTGTGTCTGTATGATTTATTTAGATTGTGGACAATCACATTTTCATATTTAAAATATATATATATAGTTACAATAAAATTTCCTTTTTGTGTAGCTTTCTTGACATGAACCAACCACTCGAAGTTGTAAAACTTGAGGGAGGAGTTTAAAACTGGAACTTGTGGTGGACACACAAAAACATGATATTATTATATTAATTCTTGCATTCAGGCAAAAATTAAAAAGAAAAGAAAATAATGCTTTGATTGATAACCTTCGAAAGAGTAAAGTGAGAGTTTCAGGATAGAATTGGCTCTCTGAACGGTTTTAGATAAATGGATGGATGTACGGATTCTGAGTAAAAAATAATTAGGAAAGATGAAAAAAAATAAAAAAAGGTAGGGAAAGAGTTTCCAAACGGTTTCTTTCTGTGTTTAGGAAGTTATTAGCTTTTACGGACTTCGATGTAAAATGTAAGAAAGAAAGAAAAGAAAATTTATCATGAGAGAAAGTGTAATTTGACAAGAAGATGACTTTTCAAAAATTAAGTTTTATTATAAAACAAAGGCTTTGAAAAATGTAAGTATTTAGATTAAACTTAAGTTTCCGAATGGGAGTCTAAATGGGTTTTTAGTCTTGTTATCTTTTGCACAGTTTTGTCATCTCCTTATAACTGTAACACCATAATAATAAAAAATAATTTTATTGGGTGTTATCCTACTTAAAACAATATTATACAATGTATTTTTAAATATTAAATGTGGACACTTTTTTTTTTGGTACAAAGGAGAGCCTGACAGGCCAAAAGAAAAGAGGAAATGTCACACAGAAAGGGGATCTAATTCTAAAGAGTCTTTCAATTACAGAGCCTGCAAATGATGTGACTATATAGAGAAGAGGATGACATAGCCTCATTTGCGAGAGCATCCGCCAGATGGTTTATCTTCCTAGGCACATAATGGATGATAACATTCCAGTCCCTTTGCATGAGATTCTTAATGTCGAGGAACAAAAGCCCTGCGTTATCCGCGGCACACTCTGAATTGAGCCTGTATGTGGACACATTTCTTAGTAAAATGCTTAATGGATGACAACAATTTAATCTGCGAGCAAGTTGGGCCTAGCCCACCGAAAAGCCCAATTTCACCCAAACCCAAAAGAAAAAGGATGGTCTAAAAGAAAGAACAGCCCCGGGAAGACGACGACCAAAATATCGAGCGGCAGTGAAAGCCATAACAGCGAACAATGGCGAGAGGACATACCGGAGAGTTTTTCAGGCGAAGGGACGGGTGGAGGAAGCACCCGATGCTTTCGAATCAGCTCCGACACGCCACCCCTGGACTTGGAATCGCTCTCGTGGCCTTCGGCATTTACCTCGTCGGCGAACAAGTCTACAATAGGCTAAATTCTCCTTCCTCTCACCACTCTCACTCTTCCTCTTCTTCTCAGGCTTCTCATTGACGTGAGATCCGTGCCTTGGCGCATCTATCGGGTGTGTTTCTATCCAAAATTTCATCAATAAAATTTAGGCATGGGTTTGTGCGTTTGTTTTCCTTCGGATCAATTAATCATTGTGCTAAAATATTTTGAAATTGCGATTATTTTTGTTGAGATTTGGATTTGTAATAGTTATTTTACGAT
>JANTPZ010096089.1:0-17629 GCA_025593235.1 Vachellia pachyceras | reverse complement strand
GCCTACCACATGTTACATGCATGCATCTTCACATCTTTGATTCAATTTCTTCTCTGTCTCTTCTTATCCTTATCTATCAAAACAGAAAATGATCAATAGAAGTGAAAGTTTTTTTTTTTAAATTTTATGAAACATTCATATAGAATCCCATGATTCGGAGTAGTAGTGAGAGACTCTAAAACATCTGGCCAACCGCCTTATAGCGTAGTGGTATGAAATCTCTCCTATGAATGAGTGGTTGATGTTGTGAGTACTTGTAATATTATGCTATTAATGTTTGCCCTAAATAAATCAAAAGAAAAAACAAAAGAGTGAACGTTTTGACTCAGTTGGCCTATTTTTTTTTTTAAAAAAAAAGATTTAACAATTTGAGTATTAATTATATAATTGAGAGAAAACGGAGATGTTGGATAGAGGAGAGAGTGAGAAGGGAAATCAAGAGTGAATGTGAATCCAAGGTTCGCCCAAAAATGGGAGGAAACAAGTGTCTTCATATCTCTACACATTAGAAGCAATAATTGGTGAACCAACAACTATAAAACCTCCTAAATAATTCACCTCATTTTCCTTATTTATTTTAGCAATCAAACATCCTTTTTCTTTTGCTAATCACATGTGTCTTTTTATTGAAAACAATCATGTTCAAACACACTATCAAATACTAAAGCAAGTTTTCTTAGTAGGATATGTATCATCTGAAAAGCAATTCTATTTTATATATTGGGCTTATTTGGATAGCCCGTTGGGAGAACGGACACAAATTCCAAGGTAAATATGTTAGAGGAATTTTGTTTCGGTAAATGTAGGAATGGGTTTTGGTTGCCCAAACGGGCTAACCAAACAAGCCTATTATCGGGTACTAAATATGAGTATAACTTCAAAGATTAGTATACCATGTGGTGAGGGATTAATTACATCATAGGAATTGGGCTCTCTACTAATTAAAGATGGTTTCTTCCTTTCTTTAGTTTTTTTGCGAAAGCACATGTTGCTCATATTAGAGGCAATTCTATTTGAAATATTATCAAACACTAAATGTGGATAATATGGATTCAAATCTTAATTTATCATGTTGTAAGGGATTAAGACCTTTCTCAATTTTTTTTATGAAAAACACTTTTTGTCATATCAAACAGTCAAACACGCCTTTCACTTCTTCAGGACTACTTTAGATGATGGACTGTGACCTTTGTTAAAAGGCCTAGACTGATAATCCAATATAGTAATTTGGTACAAGTAATCCAATAAAGTTTAAAGCAAATAAAGCATAAAAAAACTTGGACATCATTAGCCCAATGAATAAACTTCTTGGGCTATGCTTTGAATTCTGTTTAGCTTATTTTCCTTTCACAATGATCTAAAATCAATTAATAAGGATTGTGTCTGGGGAAAGGAGTTAACACCTTGTAAAGTGAATATCAATGTTTGAATCTTTACCGGGAGAGATCATCATATTTAATGCCCGACAAGACCTTTAATATGATTGTCTTTAATAAGAATATACTTGTTTGAATGTACATAGCAAAAATTGGAAAAGTTATGATCATCTTAAATTGACCTTAGAGCCAAGACATACACGTTATATTGAAGATACAGTTTGCAACTAAAAAAATTATCCGAATAAAGATATTATTTGAATAATGATCTAACCATAAATATGAAAAATTGTGATTTGAATGTGAGGATAAACCTTAGAGATAAAATATCATCCGAGTCACAAGTTGTATCCGAATATGATTATAAATCCTTTGGAATTTTATTATAAATGATTACGAACTTATTTCTTCCAGGGATGAACAAATTTACATGCAAGAAGCAGCAAATTAAATATCCAAGGTCCATATTCTAATGCGAAAATCGATCAACCCCAACAGATAGCTAAACTTCTCCGTGGGTCACCAAGTATATCATCTATATATGAAATGGGGTTAATGATCATTTTAACCTCAGAAGTTTTCATAGGATATCCGAAAGTTTTTTAAGTGCAATGTCGCCCTACATGTTTTAAATAGGCTCAATGTCGTTCTACCATTATTTAACAATTAGTTGTCTCAATCAATCTAATAGTTAAAACTAACGGCAAAGGTAAAATTGTATGTTTTTATATTTCTAGGACAACATCAATTCTATTAAAAACTTTCACGATGACCTTACACTCAAAAAACTTGTGGGTGCTCAGTGATATTTTACGAAAACTTTCACGAAAAAATTGATCTTTAACCTCATGAAATGAGAAGCATTTACGTTGAGTAGATGATGAAGGAAACACAATGAAAAGATTGAAAGGTGATCGAATATTGAGCTGAGGAGATCATTATATCAGTTCTTTCAGATAATACATTAATAGATTATCATATATGTTCTGTTGAGAGAATATATTGTACAAGTTCTCATTGATCATGTGATCTTAATCCTATGTTGTATCCTTAATCCCTGTTTGGTACCCAGAAGTGGTTTTGATGAAAATGAAGTGAAAATGAGTTTTAAAACCCGTTTAGTATATGAATAATAAGGGATGTAAGTTAGATATAATTATTAATTAAAATATGGATTTATAATATGAAAATATCAATATACCATCGACCAAACAAAAACTTTCCCAACCAATTGGCGAGAATCGTGGAGGCTGGAGGCTAGTATGAAGGAGGAGGAAGATGACAAGATTGAACTTGTCGCAGAGGAGATAGAGCAGATGCACGAGAGTGAGGGCGGAGAAGGCGACACCGCGTGGGTCTCAACTGACGACGGCAGCTATAGATCTAGAAGAGCCAAAGGTGGTTAGGAGATGCGTAGAGCCGGAGCTTGAAGAAGAAGAAGATGAAACGAGGAAATGGAAGGGATGAAATTGTCAATAAGTTAAATCTTAAAGGATATAATAGTCTAAGAAATTTGGGTTCCATGAAAATGATCCAATTCCATGGGGGTAGCTAAGGAAGTGAGTTCAATGATTTTTTACGGAAGTGAGTTCTCCAAGAATTGGGCTCTCTCCTACTAAACAATCCAATTTTCCAGTTCCTCCATCAATTCCACCTCCCAATCCTTACTTCCATAATATCAAATGGAGCATAAGGGTTGTAAGGAGTGTGTGTGAAAGGTTCATGAGCAACCATTGGCTAAACGTGTAGGTTGTAAAGGTTCTTATTTTACTCTATGTACATGCTTAAAGCATAAAATTTGGAACATTCAATTCACCCCTTATGGCACGTTGATCAACTCTAAATAAATGGCTAATCATTCACAAGACAGGGTCTGTTATAATAGGTATACACATTTAGTATTTGATATTACCTTAAATAAATATGATTGCCTCCAATAAAAAAATACCATACCCATAAAAATCTAATATGAATATTGTTAAATTAGATCCGCGCATTGTGATGGGCACAAAATATAAACAAATAACTCTGCAAGTGCATTGACTGTGTCAAATAATAAAAAGTGAGTAGAGTATTGCTCCCATGAGGACTTGGTACCAACTAAGTTTAACAATGACTTTACACTTTCATTTAAGTTGAATGAGACACATGGATAAAATAAAAATAAAATAAAGATCTAACTAGAAGAATAAATTAAATATGAACTATAACTAAGGCTAAGGATTGAATCCAGGTCTTAAGTAGGGATTTGGATTATCATAGGCTTGATTACTTCTTAGTATCTAATTTCTCCTTTAGATTGCAATTAAGGTTATATTTGTTACTCTAGGACTCTTAATTACCTAAAAGGTCTTCCAACTCATCAAAAGGCATTCTAATTATGTTAATTAATCTCTAATTTCTTAGATGATTACATAATTAGATTAAATAAAGTGCAGCTATAATGTGACTATCTAGGGTCAGTTATAAAACTCAATCATACACACTTCAATTGAATATCTAATCTAAATTCCCTATACCTATGCTACTTTAGAACACCAAACCTGTTCCAATCAGATCCCTCATTTTTTAAGCAAGTCAAGCTCACATTTGAACAAATAAATATAACATTAAAGTAATTATTAAAACTATTATCCACTAATTTATAATCAAACTACAATAATCCAAAGTGAAGGTTTAGTTACATGAATTGAATATTCATATGAACAAAATAAAAAATAACCAAACAAAAGATAAAAGACTTATGAAAGATGAATAAGAAAAGGATAAAAGATAGCTGAACTCCCATCCATGCCACTGATCTTTCGCATCTCTAGATCTCAAACTTACTTTATCTGAACTCAAGTACTTGTATTTCTGCCAAAGAGAAGGAACACACCTCCTTCTGCCTCTTAATACTCTTTATAAGCTCTTGAGTGTATATTGTGGGTACACTTTTCGTAAAACATTACAATTAAGAGTCACATATCTTCAACTACAACTAGTGGTACGAATTTCGGGTTCGTCCTTCATGGGCTCAGGCCTAAACAAGTTGGCCCATTTAGGCCCGATTGCCAAAATCACCTGAATTTTTGAGGTTTGGCCCGTAAGAAGAAAGGTCAAGGGTCAGCCACGGGCTTGAAGCCTGTTTAATTTTTTTAAGAAAAATGAAACAGCAATTTAACACCTAACAACAATATCCTTACATAAAAAGTTAGCTCTAAACAACAATATCGATAATAATAAACACTTAAACTACATACAACACAAACTTTCAACTTCATCAATCATTGTCACTATCTTAAATTTTTAAAGTATTTGAATTATAATGGGCTTTACTATGAATAGGTATCAATTCTAACGGATATTAACTTGAAATAAGATTAAATGATACATGCAACTTGTTGGTTGAGATAGTAAGCACTCTCACTTCATGAGAAATAACATCACAGGTTTAAATTTTGGGATGCCTACTTGTTGGAAAAGGTTTTAACCGCAACACTCCCAATTTAAGTTCAAAATCACTTTGAAACACTCGAAAAATCAAATGAAATGATCAAACACTTTAACAATATAATGGGTGTGTGAATATACACACATACAATGCTGATCCATTGTATATATATATATTCAATGTATCGCTCTTTGTTTCTTTCCCCTATTTTATACCCCCACCACACATTCTTTTTCTTCAGCCAATGCCACTCACAAACCCCACATGCTAAAAATGTCAAATTGTAATTAGTAATAATTAATGTTTTTTTTTCAAGTAACGTCAGGGGTCAGATGCTTTGAATTGAAGATTCATCCCACAAGGCTATCCCTGCAGACCTAGCCAGCCTAAATATTCCATCGTCTTGTGAAATCCAACTCAATTTCTGAAAACATAACTAACATGAAATAAGTACAGTAATATTCGGCTTGGCATGTACAGAGAGAATTGAACAGTGTTTCAAAATCCAGGGCAAATAAAAGTTATATGAAATTTTCATTGCTAGAAAGGTCTTCTTTCAAAGGACAAAATATATGTACTCGTTTGTAAACGCGGTAGAGAAGTATTTTTACGCAAGCCAAGGTAAATATGTGAAAAAATTTATCTCGTTTAACAGAAAAACACTGTTGAACATGCGTTTAGGCTGTTGAGAAGCTTTCCCAAACACTCCCTGTATATTTAACGGGTTTAAATGAGCCGGCTCTTTTAAACCACAGTCTATTAGGGTAGGTTTTTTTCTTCTAGAAACGACCCACCAATTAAAAAGGGCTTGATCGGGGCCGGGCCGATAGCCTATTAGGGTAAATACTCAGATTTTGGCTAATATTTCGATTCTAGCCCCATATATGAATATCCTTCCATTTTATCTTATAATATTTACAAAATAAACTAGATATAAATAGATTTTGTATAAAGATGACTTTTTTTATTCTACCACTCAAATTTAGATTAAAATCATATGAAATAAATCAAATATATTCACTTTATCACATTGGCAAGTCTGAGTGGAGGTCATGTGTTTTGAAACAGAAGATTTAACTAAAGAGATGAATGTCAGATTTTATGTATCTATCGTCCAAAAGTGACAAATAAAATAAAATAAAATATGTTTTGGTTGTGAATCGGTGGTTAATGGGTACTTCGTCCCCATCTGACGAAAGTACCAGATCCCAGCAGCTATCACAAATAATTTATCAATTCAATTCGAAGTTTGCGTCAAAAAGCCTTAACCATTGATCTATTCTGAAATATTTAAATTATTAACTGAACTATCACATGCTTTTTCGAGCTCCCATCTAGATTTTGGCCCCATCCTTCTCTTCATTTTTATGCAATAGGATATGATGTACCGCATGAAACATGATTAAATAATACTCATCCAATTCTTAGTATAAGAGTTACATAGCTAATTTACGGAAAGAAACTAGAGGTAGAAATTCCTTAAACATGATTTGATGAAAAAACAAACGAAATTTGTATCAGATTATAATATCACAGCACACACTGAACCTCATCTTTCACAGTCTGTATTTTCTTTCACCAAGAAAATATACAAAAAGTTGACTGAGAATTTAGAAATGACATTGCTTACGAACTCAGCAGCAAATACACCCAACTGATCGAAGAGAAAACTAAGATAACACGTAAACGCCTTACTCCCACGAGAAGAGTTTGTGAGAAGCATCAGAGGAAGAAGAGCCATCAGATCCAATCCTATACATCATCATCCCTTCGCAATTAGTACTAGTATTATTATTATGGCCATGGCTCATTATTCCTGAAGAAGCATCCATGATGTTCAAAGGTGGTTGAGGGACTATTGCATTCGGAAGAACCATGCGTCGTCTTAAGCCGACCTCATGATGAGTCTCAGATGGCGGCAGTGTTGATGACAGAAGAGAATGAGCACAATATGAGAATGCTTTCCGGTGGTGGTCGTCATTGTTGTTGTTGTTGTTGTTGTTGTTGTTGTTGTTGTTGTTGTTGTTGTTGCCTGCATTAGCTTCTGATGTGAAGTTGGAATTTAAGTTCAGTTCAGTTGCAGAATATCCATAGAGTGTAGAAGATTCGGGGGCTTGAAGAAATGAGAACGGTGTCCGTCCCAGTCCTTGATCGCTTGAAGTTTCACCAATTGGTCCATTATTTCTGCTATCAAGCCTGAAGGAAACATAATAATCATCATTCCCGTCTTTAACATCCCCAAACCAAGCATTGCTCAAACTAGGACCTGTTGGAAGTATATGTGAATTGTTGAATGATAATATTCCGGTACCTGCAAAAAAGTTCTATATCCTTAAAACAGTGTACCTGCAAAAAAAAGCTATACATGTATCCTTAAAACAGAATCTATCTTTTCTTGGAGTTTGGTTAAGTAGAAATTGCCTTGAGAAACTATTTCGAGTTCTAGCACATGTTGTTATGAACCCCTTTAAACAAATCTATGTTTTTTTTTTATTTTCAAAAAAATGTTACCCCTAACCCCTAACCTAGCCCTCCCCAATAGATGCACACACACCGACACACATAAACCCCACCATCACATTGCTTACCTTAAGGCTGGAACCCACAACCTTCCATAAAAGGGAGGTATGGTTTGCCAATTGAGCCATAGTCTCTTTGCAAAATCAAATAAGGAATTGTCGGAAAATAAAGGAGCAGGATAACAAATGCACCACACAAGAAATAATGAAAGAGAGAGACTAACCGGAAAGCTCAACGGTTGGGATGGGGAATAATTGAGGGAGACACCCCCTATTTAAAGGTTCAGGTGGGGGATACTTTAGGAGGGTGAAATCTCTCACATTTTAGGAACCTTTGCCTATTTCATATTTTAGGAAACTAGCATATTCCGAACCTTTAATAAAGATTCCCTGTTTGCCCATCAATTAACAACTTCTCAATTGAAGAGATATTAGATAATAAATTAAACTTTGATTTAATTTATATTTTAATTAGGTAGGAAACCCTAATTAAATAATTTGGCTCATCAAGGGCAAATCTAAAATCTAATAGGAATCAATAGAAGAAGAAACTACCAAATGGAGTTCTGTTTAACTACCAAAAGGAATCAATAGAAGAAAGTACAAGAAGACAAATTTCTCATCCAGGCCAAACCTGGGTATTCAGCAAGAAATCTTGTTGGGGTCAATGACAGGGGTTCCGGTTGAGGTTTTCTCCGGCGTCGGTTGTGCCCTTCAAGACGTTTCCGGCAGCTTCGCTTTCCTTCATCAAACTCCTCCAATGAATGGAACCTAAGGAATTCAAAATGATGACATTGAAACTATTGATGTAGCAAATAGATATATGTAGGCGGTGGCTAGTGAAATTAGTAATTGATTATTTGCGTATTAAGCATTTGGATATGTTTACCTGCTACATTGCTGGCAGAAGCGTTGTTCCCGACCCCTGACAGTAACCTTAGGGGTCTTAGAGTGAATTTCACAAACCTTGTGGCGTCTGTGATAGTCTCTGCATTTACTAAGATCCGAATTGCATCCATCAACCAAACATGAAGCAACTTGGATTCCACTGTTTGGTGTTCTGCTTCTCTTAACTGATACTTCACATGTTGATGACCACTCCACTGGAAATGTTCCATTCCCATTCAAGTTTCCCACGACATTACCATCCATGTTTCTCTGCATCGGTAAAGTTTGGTCCATAGTTAGAGTGCTTTTAGGTTGATCAAACTAAACTAAGGTCAGGGGCAGCGAAAATGGAAAAAGAATCATATAGCAAGCACTTAGGATCAGAAGTGCCATATTATTTAGTTGTTGTTGGGGTTTAACCATAACATGCGATTCATATAATCAACCTCATTTTGTAAGATACGTCTGTTCTTGTCCTTTTTCATATTGTTTTTGTTTATGCAGTTTTCTTTTTCTCACTAATTCAAGAATCTTATTTTGAGGTCAAATCCCCTCTCTGCTCACGCCCTCCCCAAAAAACAAAAAATTGTTCTATCGGCCTTGTGTCAAATTCTCTTCTTAGAATAGAAATTTAGGCAACACAGAAGGTATCAGATGGCCCATTTTGATAACAAAGCCAGCCATTTTCCATAACATGGGAAGGTAGTAAGTAAGTCAAACAAGAAAAAACAAAGCTTCTATCAAAGTGATACAAGGTTGACCTTAATATTGCCATTACTCGGAGAAAAAAGGTACAAGCACAAGCATAACAAAGCTTCTATCATAGCCTAAAATTAAATGATGTGTGTACCTCAGAGAACTCCTCGAGTGACTTGAGGAAGCAAATCCTTGTTCCCCTTGCAGAGAGAAACCTTAGTGTGTCGAAGAACAAATAACAGTTGTGGTGGCCACAACCAAGAAGACCTTTTGTCAAACAACTTACAGGCAAGGTGTGAAAAAGGCAAACAAGAATAAGGCACTACACTGTCTAACACACAGTGGACAGCTGTGAGAGAGACAGAGGCAAGTAATTATGCATGAAGAGAGTAGAAACTGATGGGTAAGGTAAGGGAAGAAAATGGATAATGTAGGAAGTGCAAAGGAAGTGAGTGACTGGGACAGAAAAGATGAGAAAGAAATGGCAGAGAGAATCGTTTCAGTTCAAAGAAGAAAGAAGCAGCCTAGTTTCTGGGATCTGCACTTCCCATTTTAAGGTTGAAAAGCACAGCAAATGATTTAAAAAATATGGGAATAAACAAAGCGAGAAAACCCAAAAGCAGAAAGAAGAAAGGAGCGAGTGGCGGGGAAAAGGACGAAGTAAAGCCCCCTGTTTTTGTTAAGCCCTTTTTGAAGTGATTAAAAAATGAGATGTGAATTAAATAGAAGAAATAAACAAAAGAAACAGAGAGTGGGTGGCTCGTGGTTGGGACACGTGGTTGATGTTCCAACGGCATCGAATTTAGAGGGCAAGTGGAATGGTGGAGGCAAGTGGGAACACTAATGCAGTTATCTTCTTCGTCTTGACTGAAAAGTGAAAGGTAAGGGCATTAGACCCCAAAGCAGCAGACATGCCATGTTTTTTTCCTGAGTTGTTGATGCCACCTCACAAACAAATAATTACTTTTATGAACCAAAGAGTTTTTTTTTTCCACCCGCTGTTTAAACAACAGATAGATCACACACCTAATCCATAAAGACAAAGTGTGTTTTGATAATCCGCTGGAAGAAAGAAATTTACGAAATTCAAAAAGAATTTACGAATTTCAAGTTGTTTTTAATTTTGATTTACATGTATCGTTAGAGAAAAAATTTTCCAAATGAGTTGTTCATAAGTCAGAATTATTTGATCTACTATAATTTTTGGGAAAATGCATAAAATTGCCGTATTACAAAGTTTATTATGAAAAGTTACCACACAATCCAACTATTAAGTGTATGTTACTTATATTCAGCCTTGTGCAATATATCTTTGTACTGTCTTAACATTTTTCACATGTTTAAAGATAATTTACATACAATGGAAAAAAAAGATGTATATGGGTCGTTAAACTAAATTTCAAGTACCTTTGACTGATAAATTTTGCAATTCGGGGTTTTTTTCACAATTTTTCCTTATTTAATATTCATAACTTCATACTCCCTTCTAACTTGTTATGAGACACCTTCAAGAAGATATGGACGATTCCTTTTATACACTAGATGAGTAGAGAGTTAATTAAGTTTCTTCAAATATTATCTCTATTTAAAATCATTATAACTATAATCAAGATTGTAGTGCAAATTTAAACATATCTCGATAAGAGTTAAGTTGAAAATTTATTAATTTACGGAAAATTTTAATAACTTACCTATATCTTCTTGATTCTGATGTAATGATTAGAGTGTTTTATAACAAGGAGAGGGAATGAGTATGTCATTTTAGTTGTATTTAGAAGGCATATTTTAAATAAAAAACATTAAATATATTTTTTTGAAAGATCTAGGTTCAAGTCTCATGTAAAGAAGTTATTTATTAAAATGTCCCAAAAGGTTGTCAACGATAAGTTGAGGAGCACCATTGATAAGTGGAGCAGCTACCATTGACAACTTCTTAACACATTTTCATAAATAACTTTCTTTTACAAGACTTGAGTTAAATCTCCCTATTTTTATCAAATTTGTCCTTAAAAAGGGGATAGTAGAGATAATTAATGAACCCTTTGAAGGTGGATCACAAAAAATGTCTACTCAGGTCATTGGCTTTATGGAATCATTGATGAAGCTACATCAATAAGTTGATGATGAAAAAGGGATTAACTAAGTTTCAAAAAATTTTCAAACAAATATAGGGAAAATTACAATGAGGTCATAAATAAGAAACTTAATTGCTAAGAAGGTTAAGGTGCAAAAATACTCATAAATTTTTAACAATAGTGCGTCCTACTTTTCAAAAGTGTGAAAATAATTACTAGTATTCAAAATGGAAGTAGAAATGACATTACCTTCAACAACAGTAATCTAACACCGTTAAATATGTATATGCGAAAACAACATTTGCCCCACCACAAAAAGTAATGATGTTACGTTTTATTTAACGATTTTGACATTTATGCACTCATGTGAAATGTTAACTGATAATTTTGTATGTTCAAAAAATATAAACAGCTAAATGCATTTTTGTTAAAAATTTATGGGTATTTTATACTTTAACCCTTACTAAAGAATTACCACGATAAACGAGGAGTACAAATCTATTATAATTTCTTAAAACTTATTATTACATACTTCTCCATTGTTATGGAACTTATTGGACAATTAAATCCCTTTGAGATCTCACTGTAATTTCCGGGTAAATATAACCAGAAGCGAGTAACATCTTAGGTTATGATGAAACTACTTTGTAGTAAAACAAGATGGAGAGGGCAATAAAGTAATCCACTTCAATGGTTTTTTCCTTTACCAAAAAGTGAGGGTTCTGCGCTAGCCAATATTGATATTTCTAGTAAATAAGTTAGCTTCACTAATCACTCCTTGAGCCATCAACAACACTAATTTTTTTTAAAATCAAGGACAGCATGGACCATGCCGGTATTGGTTAATAATTAATAATAACGAAATTATATGCAATTATTTACTTCGTTAGATTATACTATTCGTATTATTTTGTTGGCCTGGAGTGTTATCTTTGGCTCTCAGCTTCTACTACTCGTTGATAATCAATATCAGAATAACAAAAAATTTTAAAAATTTCAGTTGACAAAATAATAGGGGTTTTTCTATAAAATATAATGTATGGTGTGGATGTTCTTGTGATTCATGTAAAGATATTATAAATATACTGTAATTAAGGTAGAATCAGATATTATTCTTAAAGATCGATTATGATTATTAGGAGGTATTATTAGTCGTTAAAGTCATTTAATTTTAATGCTCCTGCATTGTATATAAATACCCCCTCTAGTTATAAAGAAGACAAGTTATTCAATACATCAAAGTGGTGAATAAGAATACACCATTTTCTTCCTTTCTCTCAATCTCTTCTATTATTTTCTCGTATTATAATACGTTATCAGCACGAGACTCTGTTAAGGGAGTATTTTCTTATTATTGCTTTAACCTTGTTCTTCTATCTTCTTTTATCTTATTTCTATATAATCTATCAATGATAATCTTAGCATTTATATGAAATTGAAGGTGATACTTCTTACCAATTGTTTCATACATCGGGTTTCATGGCTACGATTGGAGATTGTTTTCGTTATTATATCTTATTCTACTTCTCCTTATATAAGCCATATTTGAGACCTTAATTTTTGTTGTAATTAAGGGGGTATTTATATTGCTTTGATATAGAAGCCATATTTGAGACCTTAATTTTTGTTGTAATATTCTTCTTTATATTATGTTTTTATAATTATTATTCTTATATCTGCATTGTTTTTATTATCATTTATTTTATGGTTTTTATACTTTATATTTTACCTACCTTTACTTTCAGTTTCAATTTACCTTTCATTTTGGGTTCATTATTCATCTTATTATGGTTATAGCCACATCACTATTATAATTGTTCTTTTATGAAAGAATACTGTAAGTACTAGTAAATAGTAAGAAAAATTGTGCCATATAAATAATCAAATATTCAAATATCAAAGCTCTAGAGGCTTAATATTCAAACATCAAATTTTGATAGCTTTTAAAGATTTTAGCTTTGGTCCTGAAGACTAATGTTGGGAGGAAGTGATGATGTACTATTGAAATACAAAATGACAGTGGTCATGTTCATATTACTGGATAGATTAACAATTGAAAGTTAAACCTTCTAATGACGTCAAAAATTATGAGAAAAGTTACAATATGACCGGGAGTCATATAGAAAAATACGTATTAATCTATTGGACAAGGCCAATTTGGTTGGTTATGAAACCATAAATAACCATGTAATTTATTATACGATAATATGTGTTAGTTTTTGAAGAACTATCCGCTACAAAATTAATATAGTTCTTGAAGAATTATATGTGATAGAATTGATATAGTTTATGAAGAACTGGTCTAGTCCTGAAGAACTAAAATAAATTTTTAATTTATGGGCGAAAGAAAAAAGAGTTGATGATGAAAAGTATGGTCCATAAATCTATATTAAAGTTTTTGTTCACTCAAAAGTTTAAAGATGATATTCCAATTGAATTGAAATCCAAAATTATATCGAAGTTATGAATTACAAAGACTCTCAAGTGAAATGCATTGAATAAGAAAAGCATGTTTATATGACTCACATTTTATAGGGAGATCATTAGAATACAAGTGTGAGCTAATTTTATATATTTCCATATTTTTCCATTTGTTAAGCTTTTTGATCTCCCAAAATGAATGTTAGATCTCCCAAATTGGATGTCATGTAAATGTTATATTAAAATTTTAAATCAATATGTTATGAAAATTGAAAAGTTATTATTCTTATATCTGTATTGATTATCGTTTATTACTATGAGTTAAGTAATTGATTAAATTATTTTGAGACCATCTGTTAAATTTAATTATGTTTTTCTCATGCATGATTTATTTAATCAAATTAAAGAATATTATTTGCATGGTATCCTATTGTTGAAATTGTCTTAATTATTAAATCTTACAATTATTTAATTGTTTGAAATATGCAAACTTGTATTTAAATTTAAATATAGAGGAATAAACAATTGTATGAATCTATATAATAATGAGAGAATTAATTAAATTCTCATCAAGAATTATGCATATCTAAAATTTAATTGCATGTGGTTGATATTTGTGTTTAGTATGCAATCTTGGATAGTATATGTTCTTTAAAAAATTTAAAAGAAATGTATAACCACTAAAAGTTGGTTATCCTCTTAAAAATCCATTATGATGGATGTCTTTACATTTATAAAATTTGATGTGTTGGTTTAATAATAGATTTGCCCAATAAGCTCGACTCTATTCCTAAAAGTGAATATAGTTAAACATAATAATTGTGACATTCGAGAAAGTGAATATGGCCACAATCATGGGTGTTGGTGTGGTCAGAATTGTATTGGTTCTAATTCCTACTTGTAGTGGAGAAAAACTGATAAAAAAACACGAAAGGGGCAAATTGGATGTGCATTGAAGGCTCCGAAAGAGCTAATATTACGTTGCCGAAAGGGATAAAATTATGCGTTGAAAATGCACTCTATTCTACCCAATTTATAAGAAACTTATAAAGTTTCATGATATTTACAGAAATTGAAATAGAAGTTATTGTATGGTCAAATGCCATATATTTTTCTTACTTATAATATAGTGATAAGCTATATTTATTGTTATACTCACAACACCATAAATTATATGTGTATATGTATGTATAATTAATTATATATATGATTAACTTTATTTGTTATTGTTGTTATATATGTGATTTTTTTACATTTCAAGTTCTTCCATTTTACCTCTGGCTTTGTATATAAGCACAGTTGCAAGCATATGACCGTAAATCAAAAGTTTACTGATGAATTTGGTATTTGACATGCAATAGTAAACTAGCAGTTTACTGACGAATTTGATGTATGTCATGAATAGTAAACCAAAAGTTTACTAATGAATACAAGCCAGCAGTTTAGTAAAATAAACCATAAGTTTATCAAGGAATTCCATGTTTGGCATGACTGGTTAGACCATCACTGTTCAATTATAGTGGAGAAATGATTGAGAATAAATGTTGTTATACCCTGAAGTGTATATAAATACTACTATTTCTCATATGCTGCATGTTTCAAGGGGAATATTTATTATTATGTCCTCATAAAGTTAAATATAATGTGAATCTCTCACATTCTTAAAACGAATATAGGAATATATGTGTGGGACAATAAACCCATATGGTGAACCATTTGTTTATTATAGGGTTTTAATTGATGCATCAACTAAATGATCTCACGATTATTTGTTATCTTCTAGCAACCTGAAGTTTGCAATATTCTTTACCCAATGAATATGGTTAAGAGCATATTATCATGATTATCCGATTAAAAAACATTATCTTGATAGTGCTAATGAGTTTACTTCACTAGCAATAACGAGGATTGCATGTCCCTTGGACTTGATATTGAATATCTTATAATTCATATTCATATGCAAAATGGACTAGCAGAATAATTGATTAAATGGTTGCAATCTTTTATATGAGATATAATCTTCCATATTCTGCTTAGCGACTAGCCATTTTGTATGCAACGTTGTGAATTCGCATGAGGCCAACAAATTATCGAAAATTTTCCCCCTTACAAAGGTTTTTGATCAAGAACATATATTTCCTATTTTTGGGTGTGTGATATATGTGCCAGTAAAATCACAACACACCAAAATGGATCCTTAAAGCATAATGTGAATGTATGCTGGTTATGAATTTTATAACACAATTGACCGAATGACATTTGGTGAACTACTTTCACCAGCATTAGGGGGAAAAATAAGTCGTTGGATAAAGAGATTAGCTGGAATGAATTATCGTTGGCTCACTGTTAATCCTTGTATTGAAATGATGTGTAATGAAAATTCAAAAGATAATTCATTCATATAATTTAACTACAAAATGACTGAAGCATTTATTGCTAAAAAAAGAAAGTGACAAAGTTGCATATACCAACTGCAGATGCTCCTATAAGAATCTCAAGGGCATCAATTATGAACGAATTCAAAACACACCTAAAACGTGAAAATCCCATCAATTCAGAAGATAACAAAATCCTTAAAAAAAAAAGATAAAAGAAGCCAAGTGAAAAGACCCTTTATACTAAACAAGACATTTAGCCTAGTTAACAATAAATAAACAATTAATCATAGTTATTTGAAGAAAATTTCTTTTCACTTTCAAAAACTCTATATCTCATTCTTCATATTAATATGTTTGGATTCAGGACACAACACTGCCCACAAATCCACTATAATAAATCAACACATAAGATGAATGGCACAATTAACATCAAGGTTAAAACCTAACCCACTAGTCTCCATTCTTCAACAATATCACATACAAAAGACTAAGGGCACAAGTCACATAAGGGTTAGCACCCAGCTCACTAGTCCATATTCTTTCCCACTGTAACTTTAGCAAAGGATTTAGATACAAACAATGTTATCTCAACGAAAATAGAATTGGATTATATAATAATATGATGACCCTATGATGGTAATATATATAAATATTATAATTTCCCATAATTTCATAGACATACAAAGTTACAAACGCTTATGCATTTGCCTGCTTTCCTGGACCACTATTCTGATAAGAGGTCTCGCCTGAAAAATGTTAATACCACGAATGAGACATTAAGTCTCCATAACCAGAATCAATTTATAAAATATGCAAGAAAGGAATGTGAATCAGAGAAGCAGGTTTATCAGCAATTACATTAAATTTCAATAATAAAATAATACATAATATTTTCAATGATTCAACCTATCCCCACTCATTCATCCTGCTCCCCCTTATATCTTCTGGATGTGGTAGAACCTATTAGTGCTAGTATACCCTGCCAAAGGTTGGCTAGTCACATCAAGAACATTGTCCCCTTCCACATTACCACCAAATATAATGTAACAGGAAGGTGTCTGCCCAAAACACTCAACTCAAATCTGGGCCAAGAATGGGAGAGCCGATGGCCACACAACAACCACATCTCTTTCATACAACCCAATATATCCCATAAAATAATACAATACACTCAGTAATATGTATTTTTCTTTTATCAACATCCCACAATAATAATAATCCACATAATTCCTAATCACCTCAATAGCAATAATCTCAACTGTAATCACTACCTATACATATATGTTGGAAAATACATTGTCTCGCTGATAAATGTAAATATTCAACATATACATTATCTATCAAAAACACATAAATATTATAAAAGAAAGTAAGGTTTCAAAAATACCCTACAGTCCATAAAGTGCATAAAGAATAAATTAACCCCGGTTATCTGAACTCCAAGCTTAACTTCGAAAGCTTTAGAAGTCAAGAGTACAATACAAAATTTTTGGATCAACACACCAATATAAATCAACCCAATAAAACTCAAGAGCAACTGCTCGCTCTCTTCTTTCTCAGCTACGAAATGGAGAGAAGGGATGCATTAGGTATTTATAATCCCTCCCTTCTGCACCATATCCGTGCGCAAACACACACTTTACTCTCTTTTTCTTCATTCTCATTTATTACCCTTCACATTGTTCTCCTTCACCTTTCAATTTTTCAATGTCGCCAACCTGCTACCTCCCGCTTTCATTCTTTTTTTCTTACCTCCTGCTTTCATTCTTTTTTTCCTTCTTCTCTCATTTATTTCTCTTGATTTTTTCTTCTCTCTCTTTTCATTTTTCCTTCTTCATTTAAT
>JANTPZ010096087.1:0-12575 GCA_025593235.1 Vachellia pachyceras | reverse complement strand
AACAACAAAGTTCATACTACTCAAAGAGTAACTTGTAACCCTTTACCACTTTAAAAACCTTCTCATTTCCATTTTCAACTCTTGAAATCCTAGCCTTCCTCTTCCAAAAGAGGGGCTCATTCATGGAACAACTCAAGAGAAAGGTAGTGGAAGTTATAAGACTCAAGAAAAGAGGAAGATTTGGTTGTTAGAAACCTTTACCTAGAGTTATGGAAGCTTGGAGCTCTTCTTCTTGCTTGGGGAGGGAGTGATTTCTAGAGAGAAGGAGGAGAAAAATCTGATGGTAAGAGAGAAAGAGGGCGTGAGAAATGGGAGGAAAGAGAGAGGGAGAGACTAATTAAAGTTGGTCTTGAAAGATTGTGTGGTTTAGAGTGAAACTTGGTGACCAAGTTTTCAAATACTTGCTCCACATTGTGCCACTTGTCCTCTTGGCATTCCTTGCTGAAAGTGGTGCCCTTTTTCTTGCCCTCCAAGTCTGGTTGGCTGACTAGGCCCTGGCCCAGTTAGTTACTTGAATCGGTGGCATGCATTTCCGTAAAGTAACCTTTAATCGAGAAATTTTCCTTTTTATTTTTCCTGGGACTTTTCTTTCATGTGGCACCCTTCCCTAGGCCTCCTTGCCTAGGTGGCATCATCCATTTCTCAAAATGCCTTTGGCTTCCTTCGTAAATTGCCAGGATTCCTCGATTTGCGCGCAACATCGTAAAACGGGCTTTCGGCGGCCAATTTGACTTAAGGACATGGAAAAATTCTATATTTTTCCCTGATTCTCAAGCTCTTGTCCGTTCCTCAAAATTCTGAATGGATTTTCCGTAATTAATTTTCTAAGAAAATACTTTTTCAGGCTTTTTGGGCACTGTTGTTCTCCGTACAGTGAAACTGCCTACATCAGATACCAGGTAATAATTTTATTAATTACTTTATAACCCAAATAAACTTTTCTTAGTTCGGGTCTCCGGCATTTGAGGACTTCTGCTACTTCAAATAATTATTTCTCAGTCGTCCTTAACTTAGAAATCCTTTATTTACCACTTTTTTACGAAAATGCCACTACATTTTCTACTTTTGCCATAATTTCCAAAATGCCATCACTTTTCCTACTCTTTCTTAATTCCAACCTTACCCTTGGTTGACTTTTGACATTTTTGGTCAACTTTGACTTTCGGGTTGACTTTTGACCAAATTACCAAAATGTCCTTATTATTTGGTGACACCTTGAGCCTTAGATCTTTTAGTCAAAATGACCATTTTACCCTTAATCATTTCCAATTAAACTTCCCGAGACTAGGGACTTAGTCAATTATGATCTTTCTTTCCTTTAGGCATTTTCCTCTATATTTTTCCTTATTTATGGGCCTTAGATTATCACATAATTTTACCGGTCCAGCCTTTAGTTCAAGCTACAGAAATGCGGATATTACAGTTGCTTTTGAGAAACAACAACACTAGTTGAGGGAATGGGAGAGAACCTGAACCACTGGCATTCTCCATCCACAGACGCAGTTCCTTCATGATTATCACCCCCAAATAGATTCCTTGTGTCCTTGGCCATGAAGGATGCAAATAGATCATAATCCCTGTAGGTGAAACTTGTGAAGTTATTCCCTTTGTTTACAATGCATCTTGTGTAAATGTACCAAAGGATCCTCGTTTCCTCAGGCATGAAGCTAGGTTTAAAATGTAACATTTTCGGTTCACCGTCAGGCTTTAACACACCCAAAACTTCATCGTTAGACGTTTGTACATAACCATCTGAAGGAGGCTCCCCATTTGCAGCCACTCATTAATTTGTTTGGCCGACAATTGAAATCTTCTCCCCTTAACCGTTGTCTCTAACATATACTCCCCATCACCCTCCTTGTCTATTGCATCTACTACCTTTAGATTGCAGTAGAACATCCTTACTACAGTTGGACTATACGAGAGGTGACACCTAATCCATGGTTCATATTGTTTTAGAAACACAGATAGTTGCAACTTTAATTCCTTTTCCATATGGTCTAAATCAACATAGACGGCAGGGTAAATTTTCCTTCTCACAAAATACGTATCGTTCCGTGTTCTGTCTGTCGGATCTAGAGCACCATCCCATACCCATGTGGAAGATGCAAGTCTTGTTTCTCTCCCTCAGGTGGTAATGAAGCATCGGATTGGGCGGTTGCAGTGACTGCATTAGCTTTGTGTAGCCCTGATGCTTCCTTCATCACTCCAGCTAATCATGTTCTGCGTTTTATGGGAAGTTTCACAGCAATATAGCTCATCTGAGGCTGAATATCTGCTGCCTTCCTTCCACTGACGTCCAGAGTTTCACGAAGAAGATTCTCCGCTGCGCTCTCCTCTTGTGCACCAGCATGGCCACAGCGCTCTGGAGATGCGAGTACAACCTTCTTCTCCTTGCCTTTCCATTGTGCCTTCTTCCCCTTATCAAATGGGGGTGGTGTACCCGAACATCTGGCATTATTGCTTGTTTGTTTTGGGGTGGAAGATGGATATGCCATTTTCGTGATAAGTGCAAATGAATGAACTTGTTTTTTGGTTCTTCTTTCCAACAGGTGTGTGAGCTTATTATTACAGGCTATATAGCGGATGTACCTCTGACTGTTGGGCAGGACATTTTCAATTCGATCTATGTTGTTTAAGACCATGTCTACTACGGGAGGGTTTAGAAAGGTAACCTTGTACATGCCTGTAATTGAACTATGGGTATAAAGGTCACATCAACAATCGCATCCAAATGGATGTTAAATAACATTCGAATGAGTTCCAGCCAGAGCCCATGTTTGTGATGGATTACTTTCTAAACCGCACGTACCATATGCAGTCTGGAAGGGTCACACATCTTGTTACACGTAAACATCTCCACAGGTTTCTAAATAGCACGTACCATATGCGGTCTAGAAGGGTTACACATCTTGTTACACGTAAACGCATTCAGATGTCTCCAAAGGCACATTCGAATGAGTTCCAGCCAGAGCCCCCGCCCGTGATTGATCACTTTCTAAACCGTGTGTACCATATGCGGTCTGGAAGGGTCACACATCTTGTTACACATAAACATCTCCACAGGTTTCTAAACCGTGTGTACCATATGCGGTTTAGAAGGGTTACACATCTTGTTACAAGTAAACGCATTCGGATGTCTCCACAGGTACATTCTAATGAGTTCCAGCCAGAGCCCCTGCCCGTGATGGATTACTTTCTAAACCATGCGTATCATATGCGGTCTAGAAGGGTCACACATCTTGTTACATGTAAACGCATTCTGATGTCTCCATAAGCACATTCGAATGAGTTCCAGCCAGAGCCCCCGTCCGTGATGGATCACTTTCTAAACTATGCGTACCATATGTGGTCTGGAAGGGTCACACATCTTGTTACACGTAAACATCTCCACAGGTTTCTAAACCTCACGTACCATATACGGTCTAAAGGGTCACACATCTTGTTACATGTAAACGCATTCGGATGTCTCCACAGGCACATTCGAATGAGTTCTAGCCAGAGTCCCCACCCGTGATGAATCACTTTCTAAACCGTGCTTACCATATGAGGTCTAGAAGGGTCATACATCTTGTTACACGTAAACATCTCCACAAGTTTCTAAACCGTGTGTACCATATGCGGTTTAGAAGGGTTACACATCTTGTTACACGTAAATGCATTCGGATATCTCCACCGACACATTGGAATGAGTTCTAGCTAGAGCCCCCGCCCGTGATGGATCACTTTCTAAACAGTGCGTACCATATGCGATCTAGAAAGGTCACACATCTTGTTACACGTAAAGGCATTAGGATGTCTCCATAGGCACATTCGAATGAGTTCCAGCCAGAGCCCGCGCCCGTGATGGATTACTTTCTAAACCGCGCGTACCATATGCAATCTAGAAGGGCCACACATTTTGTTACACGTAAACACAATCTTTACATATGGTATCACTAGTTACAAATCATTCCACATACAGGGTGAGGGAAAGGCTGTTCACACATAACAGACATATTATATGTATAGCAGCAGTCAGCTAGGATTTGGATTTTTACACATCCTCCGTGTGTGTCCAGCGTAATGGCATCTTGTACAATGATATATCTTCTTATTTTGGAATTGTGACTCTTGTCTCCTCCATCTTGGTCCTCCTGAAGGTCACGAAGTAGCTGGTGGCTACAATAAAGTCTGCATTGAAATGTTATTGTTGGAAAAAAAGGTGTAATCGTTCAGGTCAGGCATGTCAATTGTCACAACATGCACCATGCTACGGCTATAAATCTTTGCCTGTGTTGAAATGTGATAACATGGATCAACATAATCGTAGATATTACCATACAAAACTTTAATAGCTGCGTAAGCATGTGAACTTAGAATTCCAGACATCTGCCATGTATCACAACTACATTCATGTAAGGCAAGATCCACACGCTGGTCCCCACGTGAGGTATGCACACATATCCTTCCCTGCCCATAAACTTCACCCCATAGACCCTCTGATGCAGCCACATTTAGCCTTAATTTCGCTTGTGTATTCGACCCTACACAATGCCTCCAATTTGTCATTGACAGATAGGACGCTTGCATCTTCTTCGCGACCTTATGATTATGCTCATGAATTAGTTGGGATATATTGTGCTTCCTCTCCTTCACCATCCAAGCATTGAAAGATTCAACAATATTCGTTGTGATATTGTCCTATCGTTTGAATGGGAACTTGCTTATAGCCCACTTATCTACATCTCCTTGATTGTTTATCCAGTCATGTAACTCCGGGGAGAACTGGCGCATATGCTTCATCGCCTCCTTGAAATTATTCGGTATCCTGGCGTATGCAACTCTGTCCAGCAACGTCAGAGCATCTCTAGATTGCCCACTTGCCCTCCTCCTTCCCCTGTTCACCTTACCCACCTCTAAACTGAAGTTCTCTTTGACATGTCTGTAACAATAAGCGTGCCTATCCCCACCAAAAATTGTGTTCACAGCACCTGTGATTGAATTGTGCCGATCAAATACAATTGTCACTTCCAGTGAGCCAACAATCTGTTTAATCGTATACATAAATCAGGTCCAATCATTTAATGTCTCACCCTTGACAACTGCTATTGCAAACGGCAACATCTTATTGTCTACGTCATAGGCCGAAGCTGCAAGTAGCATCCCCTTATACGGGCTACCTAAATGAGTTCCATCAACATACAGTATAGGTCTAGCCCCTGCTAAGAATCCCTCTACACAAGGACCATAAGCAATGAAAACATGCTCAAACTTACCCCTATAGGCTACCTATTCAGCTACTGTTTTATCATCGGTTTCCTTCAACCTTTGGCAAATCCATGGTATCAGCTTGTAAGATTGTTCATGCCTGCCACGTAGAATTTCTACTACCTTCTCCTTTACTCCCTTTGCAGAGCCTTCCTTATATCAGTTGGAGACTTGTCGACATGTGTCCTTAACTTATCAGTCACTATTGACGCTATTAAATTGGACCTCACACAATGCTTAACCTCCAAATTGTCTTGCGCATAATGAACATGCTGATTAATGAGCTTAGTCACCCACAGCATTGGGGTCCTCTGTCCTACTGTATTAGCACATAACTTCCAAGGATAACCTTATACCTTACACTTTACGTAGATTTTTTCCCTCAAATTCCTCTGATACGTGTAAATAAAGTTGTGCGCAATGCTGTACGTGAATAAAGATACCCTAAATTCATCAACATGCAAAGCATTGACCTACCCCTGAAATTATTCCCCTCCATTTGCCATGGCTCATGTCACTACTATGTGGCATTTCCTCCTCTACATCCACACTATAGCTTGGTCCACCGCCATCATTTGCCTCATAATTTAGCCCTTCACGCCCATTACCCTCCTACGTAGGATCCACATCATTGCCTAAACTCACTAGAGGTCCAGAAATTTCCCGTGACATTGTGAACAATCCGTCATTCCTGCATACAGCTCAAAATAACATTTTCGTGTTTACTAATTACACATTACATTAACCTACTGCAAACACGAATGGTTTAGAGACAGACATTTCCTAAGCATGCATTGCTACTTCTTCATTCCCCTTTTCTTTAGATGCTATATACACATGTGCAGTACTATCATTATAAAAAAACAGAATTTCAATGTCAGCTTCACCATCAAGATCAACTAAAGTACTCTCATCAAACCTCACAGTATACTTAATATTACATATTCTTCCATCATCACCCGTCCATCTTCGTATGATTAACTTCAAATCCTCAAGTGTGATCCTAGGTTTGATCACTTTAACCTTCACACTACCACCATTGTACTTGCTTTGCCCTTCATCTGCACAAACGAATTTGCCCCCTATGTGGAAATAACAAAACAACTCCTGCGAACCACTACTACAGCCAATATTCTCATCCATTTTGGTCACCTGCAACACAAAAGCCATAACTTTGAGGCTAAGGAATCATTTTTCATATATTATGACAATGACTCATTGTGGAACTAATAAATCAACCCGATGCTCCTCCACAATAAGGAATAAGTTTTCCTATCCTCTTTTGGTTCAAGGACAATATCATCGGCTCATCATCCCATTTTTTAAATATGCCTTGTTCCACGTTATGATACTCCAGTGAATAAACCACCTACGCACGGACTATACCCGTTAATCTATACACCAAAAAACCATCCGTTAGGTAGTTTGGATAAAGGAGTAGAAGAAAATGGAGGGAAAAACTGTGGAATCCCAACCAAGTTAGATTGCATTCACGCAAATTGATCCTCGCGTTTGCCTGAGCTCTTCCCACCAATGCAGACATTGGCAACTTCTGCATGCCTTATATATAAGCTATACGTTGACAATGGCATGTGGAAAAAATGTACTTTTATCCATTGCACGCGTGGTGACCTTTTTTACACCATGTCAACAAATAATGGCTTAGAATGTTGTCTGTCACCACCCTATAAGTGAATAACGGTTTACAAAGTGAGCATTTTAAATTGTACGTCCTATACGAGGTTTAGAAAGTGCACATTATAAACCGTAGCCCAGAGGTGCAATTTGAAAGTTCACTAAAGTCTTTAAATACACAAATTCCAACTTCATCATTCACATGCGGATTCATTCGAATGAAATATGTCTCATTCGAATGTAGTCCTCATCAAATACGTAACGAAGTTTAGTGGTTAACATAGACAATTGCACCTATTCCATCGAATGCCTTATATGTCTCATTCGAATAGACACCGTATATACTTTTGTGCGGTTTATAAAGGTCTCACGTCCATCAAGTTTCTCTTCCCCAAAACTTGCATATTCCTCGACTTACCCGTCTGCTCAGTCATTGTGATTTGTGAAATTGTGGAAATTGCGCTTTGTCATTCGAACACCTTATCAATTGGACTTTCTAAACCAAATATACTTTTGTGCGGTTGATTGAGCATTATTTATACCTCTTTTACACTTGACTTTTCAGAGTTTTTAGTTCAATTTTAGCCCATTCATTACCCTTCTTGTGCTTAATTTGAGAATTAGAGTTGTTGATTTGGATTGGTGTAATTTTGGGTGCATTTGCCATAATTATGATATAATTGTACTCAAATTCCATCATGAGCAAGTGATACTGCAAATATTTGCTATTTTATTTCAGGAACTTTGATCAAGAACTTGGGGAAACATCTCTAGAGGAGTTCGCCACGGCGAACAACAAAGTTCGACGCGGCTAAAGTCAAACAAGCTAACAAAGAACTCTCGGGAGAGGTTCGCTACGGCGAATATCGCTCATCAGTACCAGAATTTGCTCCAAATAGAAAATAAACCAACCCGATTCCTTGGATCTGACCCAGGACGGTTAAGAAGACCTAATTAGGGCAAGTTCGAGGGAAGGCAAGCAAGGAGGAGGCAGAAAACACACACACACACACACACATTTCTCTCATCTTCTCTACTATCCAAAACCCTACTTCCTTTCCATCTCATCACCATCAATCACCATGTGCCTTCTACCATCTATTGGGAGCTTGCTTTCGCATAGAATGAGTGGCTAAGCATCTCCTTTCCTCTTGAGAATGAAGACTGAGTTCGAAGTGCCGAAAGGGGAGTATTTGTTTTCAATCTGTATCTATGTTATTGATTACTTGGATTCTGAGTTAGACTGTGTAATTAGTACTTATACACTTGGTCTCGGTCGAGCCAAACTTGGATTATTTGTGTATTGAAGTTGTTTTGTGTTTGACATAGTAGAATGAAGTCTCATATCTAATTATTCAGTGAAATCTTCATTGTTCTCTTTAATCTTCCTAGTTGTGTTTGATTTTAGAGGCATTAATGTGTTGAGTTGAATTTTGCACTTTTCGATTTCCATACGCACACTAAGTGTTTTTAAAGGGTTTCATGGAATGGAGTTCATTACATGGAATTTCTGACCCAGTGAGTTGTTGGGGTTTTTTATTACGAAACTTAGTGAGAAACTGAACACTTTCCCTAATCTTTTGTGAACTATGATGGCCTACTCATTTTCAAGAGGAAATCCACCATTCACACACCTTTTCACTCAAATCCTGTTTTGCTGCTTCTACTTAATTCGAAAATACCAAAAACAAGTTTTACTCTGTATTTAGGATTTTGTAAAAAGAAATTTTGAACCGAAAACTGATTTGATTTGCATCTCAAACTTAATCACAAGCTAGTAACAGTTGGTGCGCATTCAGCTCCGGAGACAACAACCCTGGGGTTGCACCTTGTGCAATCCTTGAAAATCACAATTATTATTTTTTGATTCATTTCCAAGGCTAGACAACGACAAAACTTTATAATCTGCGGATTAGCCGGATCAACAGTTTAAAAAGACCCCAGCACAATTTCTCGCCTACTGACACATCGTGAACTGTGACATAATTAGACTTTGTCATTCGAATGCTTCTTCAATTGCACTTTATAAAGCCGACAGACTCTTCTTCGGTATATTAGAAAGGATACTCGTCGATACAAATTTCTCTTTCTCTTTCCCATAACCATCCATTACTCGACTTTCCCCCCTAAGCTGACATCGTGAACTGTGACAATTAATAATTACAATGCTAGATGGTACTTCCCTAATTTGCACATCTCAATCAAAATGTACTTGTATACATTGCATGTGTGGAGAGCAACATGAATATCGTAAACAATAAGTGGATGAAGATGAAATTTATAAACCGTAGTTACCTGATACGCTTTAGAAAGTCTGTCATAAATAAATATACATTGCATGTGTGGCGAGCAACACGAACGTCGTTAACAGTAACTGGATGAACATGAACTTTATAAATTGTAGTTACCCGATACACTTTAGAAAGTCTGTCATAAATAAATATAAATAAATTACACCGAACATGATTTGAACAGTGTAAAAAGTCCCCATTGGCTGATTCGGATTAGTGTTATGCCTCAACCGGACGGATATTTCATTGGAATGGAGTTAGCCTCACTGAAATGATCCTTTGTTATCTTTCTAAACCGTATTAAATATGTGAGCTGTAGAAGGTCCCCGCTCCCCATTCGAATGAGCCCATTGCCGCAATCCAATGCATCATGGGCAGGCATTTCTAAACCGAAGCAAACTACATTCGGTGTAGAGTGTTCATATTTGAGCTTTCTAAACCGTAATTCATATGTGCGGTGTAAAAGGTCTCCACCCCCATTCGAATTAGCCCAGTGTCTCATCCGAATGCATCGTTGGCAGGACTTTCTAAACCGAAAAGGATACGTTCGGTGTAGAATGCGACCTTTCTAAACCGTACGTCCTATGTCCGGTGTAAAAAGGCTCCCGTAAGTGTGCGTGGTGAAGGCTGCTGTTTCAGAGGCATTTCGGACATTTCTTTTAAACTTGGGTAAAGACGTACGAGATACTATCATCTTTTTCCGGGATTTAAAATTTCAAATCACCTTTCTGGGATTCATGATTTTCGAGGTACTTTTTTCGTCATTTTCCCTAATTATATTCTATTTTTAGAAAATTTTATTATCATACATCATTGTTTATAATTATAAAAATTAAAACTTCAACGTAAATAAAATATGTTTTATTAAAAGTTTTAAAAGAATATTAACATAAGATTATCACAATAATTTATTATTTATAGAAGATTATTAGTTATAAAGAATAAAAACTATAAACACCTAATTAAAATTTATGTAAAACACTATAATGACTTGATAAAAAGAAAAAAAACTATAAATACCTAATTAAAACCATGTGAAAGGACAACAACTATAAAGATCTAATTAAAAATTAGTTGAAACTATGAGAACCCATATATTAATTATTCCTTTATTATTTTAGAAAATATCCTTATAACTGGAGAATGAACCAGGACGAATGATATTCGTGTGATAATTAAAGCCGTGTAACATAAAACATAATAATTCATGGGGACAAAACTAGAGACCAGTTAATTAAAATTTCAGACATCCTGAAGTCTATATTATAAATAGGATGAGGCCATCCCAAAAAAATTCATCTTATATATAGGAGCAGAGAAAGTAAATAGTGAAATAGCTCACTGCTAAGAAAGTATGAACATATGCACATTAACCAACACTTTCTAAGTGAACATTAATTTTGGTTTAAAGATGCCAAGAAGTGTCCTTTCTTCCATCCTTTCTTTTGACCTGAACCTTTCAAGTGTACATGACACCTTAAACTCTTGACTCTATCTAAACTTGCACCTTAGCGAAGGTGTGAACATGGAAAGGAACCTTTGCCTATTTCCATTCCAAACCAATCTCTTGTATTCAAGCAAATTATTACATACTCCAAAGGAAGGAAGAAGAAAGTTAAGACAGAAAGTTGGGTGAGCTGGAAAGAGAAAATGAAGTAGAAAATATAAAAGCATTACTAATTTATTGATTCAAAATTTTTTGTTGGAAAAAGTATAAACAAACAACATGGCTCTTCAGGTGTATGTCATAATGTTTTCCTTAATAGTCACCTCAACCACACATACCGGACCCCCAAGCGTATCAAAATTAACACACCTCCCAAAACGCATGTCCGTTTGCAAACAACCAACAATCTTATAGCTCATTTCTTGGTTTTATCAAGAACCTCAATGAATCTCTTTGGAACTCCATATTGTTCAATCAAATGCTTCCCCAAGTCATCAACCACCCCACCTTGAAACAAGACTTCATTCCCTTTCTTACCTGAGAGAACGATTACCAAAGTGCAGATGGATATTAAGATGAATATAGATACACCTTCATTAGATCAGCATCGTATGCTTGAGAATAATAAAATGAAGCAAACAGTGGGTACCATTCCCATAAATAGTTAGTCAGGCATTGGTCTGAATAAGATTAGAGAAAAATGTTGAATCACTGGTGATGTAGAAACCAATCATTTGCAAAGGATAAGCTACTAAAAATATATGAGGTCGTTAGATGCTTTAAAAGAAAAATGGGTACAAACATATCAAGAATAAAAGGAATCCTTTTTCTTCACTAAAATATGTATACAATCCCAAATTTTATTGACCCCTCAATAGATCAGACAGTCGGTGCCAAGCCATAAATCCAACCATGCAACAGGTATTCCACAACAGTAGACGTAACCTAAATCCTGCTTTTGATGAGTAGTTTTTAGTTTTTAAATCAGAAAAAGCTCAGATTGGTGTATGATTACCAGCCCTATGACCACTTGATTCAATTCACACTATTTAAATTCATATTGAGGTCCTTGCATATAGGCAAGGCCCCCTTACCATCCTGTTTTTGGGGACCAACCCCCTTACCAACTCTAACCAACACTAACTGAATCTTATATTTTCTGCTGTAACATGAATGACATCAAGGTTGTATGTATCTTAAGGGTAGCAAGAAGAAAACATACAATAGAAATGGTAATGTTCTGTTGTCTAAATACCTGGCAGTTCTGCAACAGTGGTACTGCAAGCAAATTTCTTCTGCAGTTCTGCTGCTAATGCTTCAGCATCTATCAGAAAGGTTTCCATACCAGTAAGTTTGGTCACCTTCTTATTTCCTTGCCGTCGTTCAGTCACTATTTGAATTGTTTTGATTGCACCTTTACGAACCACCTGTTCACTTCCTCTTGTTGCAACATGATGAGCTTGCATACGGCCTATAAATGATAATGCCAAGTCTTTCTTGTGAATTTCAGTAGGATATGTTGTTCCTTTTTTAATGACCCCCTTGAACAGCGCATCACATAATACTACATCCAGAACCACAAGGGATTTATTTGTTGGCTTCACAAGATTTTCCATTTCAATGTATTTGAAGACAATATCAGAAGCTTCAGAACCACTGTAGAGTTTCCCAGTGTCTGCTCCTACGGCTGAGAATATGGGATTGGCATGTACACTTGGTTTATAGATTTCAGCTACCTCAAGAGTTCTGGATGAGTGACTTTCGTTATGAGCACTTACACTGGGCTGATCACTTTTCTGAACTGGCCTTTTTTCCGGCTTAAAGGAGGAGTAATCAACATGGTTTCTATTAACTGACAATAGCATGGCCTCCTTCTTATGCTTATCTTCTTTAACTGAAATCTGTACAAAATGAAAATATGTAAACTTCGAAATGGTATTGTAGATGAATTA
>JANTPZ010096086.1:0-13623 GCA_025593235.1 Vachellia pachyceras | reverse complement strand
CAGATTGAAGGTGAAGATCGGAGATCGAAGTCGCGAAGAGGAAGTCGGAGATCGAAGTCGTTGTGGGTCGCCGTCGTTGGTCTGATAGGTCGACGTCATCGTGGTCGGAGGTCGCTGGAGGTCGTGGTTGAAGATGAAGCTGTGTCGTTGGAGGCCGCTGGACGTCACCATCGTCGTTGGGCAAATGTGGAATTGTTCACATGGAATTGCAAATCTTACCTTTTGGGATGGAATTGAAAAAGGGGTTTTTTGGTGGATATGGAAATGGAATCCAATTCCATTTCCATCCAACCAAACATGCATATACGATGGAATTGGGTTTCAATTCCATTTCCATGAACTTAATTCCATCATACCAAACGGGCCCTGAGTGATTTAATAGAGTTTCTGGGAAGGATCTTGCAGTTGTATGTTAACTTACTGCAAAAAATGTGCATGTCCCACTTTTGATGTCTGCATCGGGATACTAACAGGTATCTTGTCTTCTCTCTTTTGCACAGGTAGAGATTTCATAGCTTCTTGCAAGTGCAAAGGCACGTCCAAGTATGTACATCGAGAGTGTTTGGATCATTGGCGAGCAGTTAAGGTAGGAACTAGGAAGGCAACCTCAGAGTCTCCGTCAATGTTTGATTTAACCATGAAAGCATGATAGACTGTAGCCATAGCAAGGAACCACTTCTCTTTAGTGGTCTTCGTCTGGTTATTATGTGATTCATATATGATGATTGCATGAGGTTGGTGATTGACCACAGGCCATTTCAGGTGATCAGCGAATTGTTTCTTCATCTGATTAATTCAACAAGGACCTCCCTGGACCCACTCATAACGAGAGCGCTGTGTACTGGGCAGTCCCTTGATTGATTCAACAAGGACTTATGTTCTCATTTGTTCATCTCATTAATTTTTCATTGATTTCAAATCTAACTTTTTTTCTCATTTGTATTCGAGTTCTGGAGGAATGATGTTTTTTCTCCTTATGTCTACTCTCTGCTTCCTGGCTGCGTCTTCCCATAATCATTGATGAAAAGATTTGACGTGCTATTTAATTTTTAGTAGTTTTTAGATAAAACTTTCGTTTGCTATTATACATGAGATAGTCATTGTAGTAATCCTCTTCTCCCTGGCCAAGTTTTTGCCTTTACCAAATGATGGAAAAAACTGTAGAATATGAGCTCATTTGGATTATAGTTATACTAATAGTACTACATATGGTACAGTGCCCTTTACATTGCTTCATGCATAACGGATATGGATGTTGCCTCATCTTTTCGCAGGAAGGGTTTGCATTTACGCACTGCACAACCTGCAAGGCTCCTTATTATTTGCGTGTTCATGTTGCTGCTGATAGGAAATGGCGAACATTGAAGTTTCGGTTCTTTGTTACCAGAGACATTATGTTTATATTTCTGGCTGTCCAGCTTGTAGGGGAACTGTTCCCGTTGTCTTATCCATACTGATGCCTGTCCTTTTCTACCTCTAATTCAAAATCTTATTTCCATTGTATGCAGGTCATTACTTTACTTGCTTATTTGGTTTATCTTATAGATGGTTACCAGCAATACCGGCTTCTTCTTATCTGGGGTTTTGATAGTGAGCTTAGCTTTTACTATATATGTGGTAAAATATCAAGAATTTATCTAGTCATCCATGTTTATACTGGTCTGTTATTTTTTGGGTTCAGAGTTTTCCTTTTCCACATAGAAAATTCTTATTTTGTTCATAATTTTATGCTTGTACTGTCAAATGTAGGAGCTTTATTGTTTTTTTGCTTTGCTTGGCCTATCTGGGTGCTTCATTACCTTTTATGATTGAAGGGTTTGCAATGATTTGGCTCAGCCTTGTCGAGAATTATGTCTCTGTTGCTGTCAACCTGGGTAGTTACTCTACTCCCATTTATTTAAGAAAATCTTATAGTTAGGTCGCATGATTAAGATCTTACCATCCACCCAAAGCACCACTATGGTGATTCTTTTTAAGTTGTTTTTGGTCCCTTTTGTGCCATAAATTTTGCTGTCAAAGTAATTTGTAAAATTTATTTATTGAAGGTCGTCCTTCTCATGGAGGGGAAAAGTATAAAATGCCTTTTTTTTACCTAGACATCCGTACACACGCTGAACAGATAAAATTATGCTGTGACATATAAGAAGTATCGTATATGAGCTGCCAATTCATGATCCAGAATTATAGTGTGACGTTGATTTTTGTTTGTTTCTACAGAGTTTGTGCAGACTGTCATTTGCCGGGCACTCTTTGCATGTGGACTGATTGCACCGCATGCTTTGAGAGTTGTGGAAGTATGGCTGCTGAATGTGGTGGTTGCTTGGGAGGTGCTGGGGAAGCAGGGCTGCCCTTGTTATTTATAATGGCACTGATCTTTCTAGGACTTTTTACTGTAATAGGGATGTTTTACAGTGTATTGGTGGCCACGATGGTAGGACAACGGGTATGGCAGCGACATTATCATATGCTTGCAAAAAGGATGCTAACAAAGGTGCGATTGGCTCTCTTTCATTTCTTTTGTCCATTTAGCATAGTAACCTTGACATACTAAATAATATACTCTGCCTCAATTGAATAAGATCAGATTGCTTGATTATCTATCTTAAGGGCGGTTCCTGGCATAGTCAACCTCAATGTCTAACCGATACTTAGAATTGGCTCATTAAGCGTTTAAAATTTTACTTGGACAAGTTTAGTAATGCATGTCGGGTGTTGAAGGAAAAGATATCAATAAACCTTGTGACATGAACTTGATGATCTAACTGTTATGTTTGTCATGTATGATAGGAGTATGTGGTTGAGGATGTTAATGAGGAGATGGCAGGGTCTGATTGGTCTCCTCCATCTCTCCCACCCGAGCATGTTCAGCAACTGAAAACATTGGGCCTCCTATGACTGTGAAAGACTCATCTACTTGCTGACTGGTGTAACATGATTGAGATACTCAGGCCTCGGCTTTTATAAGGTGGGCTGATCACAGAGATCTCTGGTTATACCCAACATGTCACGGCCGCCTCCAATTAGATATATATGGATATACATGAGTATATTTGATTATTTTGAAATTCTATTCTTTTTTCTTTTAAAGAAATTATATTTTGTCGAGAAATATGAGGAAAAAACAAGAGTCCCTTGAATGCTCGTTAACGATGTTTCCCCGCAGGCGATTAGAACCGGTACATTGTGGCCTTATTCAAGTCCTTTACTTGTCGAGGTTTCATTTTGTCCTCCAAAGGGTTTATAATCATTTAAGCATCACCGAACTAAAAACAAAAACATCAATAATCCATAATAAATCAAGAGATGGTAGGATGTGATACTATTTTTGTTGTCCACTTGTTCACCGAAGTTTTGCCCTGACTACATCCAACTCCGACCCGCGTCGTGTAACTGGATGTAGTGGGTGAGTTTTCCAATGAGGATTTTGCATACGTTGGGTTCAAACTCAAGACCCCGCTTAAATGAAATGAAACCGCATTCTACTTGGATCAACGTTACTAATGATAGGATGAGATGCTTGAAGCATGGGGAAGTGAAATCGGTTTTAAAGTTGTAAGATCATCATGTGGACACTTTCAACTTGAGAGCGATGGATTCTTAGAGTGTGAAAAACATGCATGAACAGTAAGAGGGAAGGCCCTTGTGAAGAACTTGACGGGGCAGGAAGGTGATAGATATGGAAGACGATAAAAGATTGGACCACCGCCTCAGAACCGTAGATTTACCCACATGCAAAATGCTGCAGTAATAAAAATATGAAGTTGTACCAAAAAAAAATATCAAGTGGGCCTAGGCCTACGATGCCGATGGAATGAATTAGAAAATGGACTATGACACAAGCCGAAGACATTGTGGGGAATAACATAAGAAGCCAGATAACAGCGTACACTTGTCCGCGTTTTCACGTTTAAAATTCATGCGAAAATTAACGAGTTTGGGTCAAAAAAAAAAAGTTATGCAATGAACCAAATTCAAATTGCAGCTAGAACTTAGAAGATGTACTCACGTTTAATAGAAAGATATATATGTTTTAAAAAAATGAAACAGGGAAATTGTATAAAGAAATATAACGTGAAGAGCATAGGTAGGCCATGTGCTGTGTATAAGGAGGGGGTCACGGCCACTGTCCCCTTGATTTCATTATTCAATGGGCACAGCTCAATACCTGATTTTAGGCAAAAGTAGTATTAGAATTCTGATGATATTTTTCTAAAAATTATTTGGATGGTGTACCTAAGTGGCGTTAAACAGTGGTATGGTTATTTGATGACGCTGAATGAAATGGAAGGAGTCAAACTGGTGGTAGGTTGAGAGTGGGAATGCGTCTCTAGGGGTGAGGAAGCCCACATGTGCGCGTGGCAGCAACTTTTGTGGGAAAAAGACAGAGAAAGGTCGGAGGAACCTTATCCAGAAACTGGAGACTTTGGTTCCTATAAATGCCTTACGATGATGATGAGTTCACTGCTCAAGGCAACTTCGACAAACAACACAGATCTCATCCGCTGCTTGTTGAAGGGAGGGAGAGAAGCAAGGATGTCTGATATTGCGATGCTGGTGGCAGAAGAGTACGAGAGGAGGGTGTGCCTTGTAAGGAAGGCAAACATTGATGGAGTTATTGGCATATCGGTGTCCCAGGAGAGGATTAAGGAAGCTCAGAGGCTGATGAAGATGAAGATGAAACTGAAAGCAGAGTCCCTCAGCCTCAAGTGGGCTTGGGAGCCCAAATCCCAAGTCGGTGTTGCTGCATCTGTCAGCTTCTTCTCTGCTTGATCCTCTTTTTTTTTTAACTCTCGTTCTGCACATCCATTCCATTGTTCTGCTGCCCAATATTATATATTGTTTCAATTCAAGCAACTTCTGTTCCCCGCTCTTGAACACCTTCCCGCTAATTAATTGTTCACGTTAATTTGAATTAGTAAAAGTGATTAGTATTAATAACTTAGTTAATTAATGATCCAAAAGTCTGTGTAAGGGTGATAATGTAATGATTTAAGAGTGTGATTGTATAATCATCACCAAAGAGTGAGAGGATGAAGAATCACCACCAATGTGTAGAGAAGGGGAGGATAACAAGGATCTTCCACTTCAAGAGTCCCAAAAATAGGGTTAGTTCATCACCCTTAAAAGAGGGTAGATAATTGTTATATCCACATGGATTTGTAATGATACATTCAATTTCCTCTTCCACACCTCAATATATTATTCTTGTTTTCAATACTTTGACGTCATTATATAACTGAGTTCACCTTTAAATCTTCGATTCTTAGTAAAATATAGCAGCCCGAACGTCGACAGTTCCTCGTCGGGGGGTCCTCTTCCCTCCAATTTCACCGTTCTCCGTTCTCCAGCGCATCGGAATTCAAAATGGGGAGAAAACGGGAAGGTTGGATCAGTGAGAGAGAGCTGACGTCAGCATGAGACTCAACAAGTTTGGAGATATTTTTTAAATGGGTTTGGGCTTCTCGTTTTTGGAGAGTGGAAGGAGGACATGAACAAGAAGACGTCAGAGAAAATAAGATGACTGAATTTTCTTATTTGTGGGGGGATTTTGAGAAGAATATTTTTTTAAAAAAAATTAAAGGATAACATATTAATAAACTCCTATAACAAATTTTGGGTGAAAAAAAAGTTGGTGGTATTATACGTTTTATAGGGGGCGCTGCAAGAAAAAAACAAGAAGAAGAATGAGCGGGCTGAAAAAAAAAACACTTTGGGTTAGGAAGAAAATTCGGGCATATGAGTACTTAACTTTGTATTGGGTAAAAATACTAATGTCTCGTTTGGTACGTAGAATTGATTTTGATGGAAATGGAAATGGATATGGAGATGGAGATGGAGATGGATATGAGTTTTAAAAGTACGTTTAGTATGTCATGGAAATGAAGATGGAATCCATATCTTTTTTTATGAATGTTGATTTTTTTTAAATGTAACAAAAAAGACTATTTTACATAAGGGAGGATATTTTGGTCCCAAAAAATTGGACTCCATGGAACCCAAATGAATTCCATATGTTTGGGTATGAAATTGAAATTGGGTATTTAGGTGGAATTGAATTCTACATGGAATTGTAATTCCATCATACCAAACATGTCAACATCATGGAATTCAATTCCAATTCCATTTCCACCCTCCCATTTCCACCATACCAAACAAGGCATAAAAAAAAACCAATCCAAAGATTGTTTTGCACTTTTGGTATTGGGCTCGAAAGTGGTCCCCAACTGGGCCTAGCGTTAGGTAAATGAATTGATGGAAAGTTGCGCCATTATTATGACAAGATCACATTTCCAGCGCCTATCAAGTAATTCATATCTTTTTTTTTTTGTCCAATCTGTATGATCCATGCTCTTGCCCTTGTCCTTCCCCTCCCGGGGGCATGCAAGGAATTTTCCTGAAGATATTTTTTCTGCCTGAATATGTTAGATTTTTCCATCACTTTTTATTCATTTGTTTTTCCCTGCTCTTTTTTCCTAAACACGAATATTCTCTTGCTAAAGATAATTGTACTTTATGCATTTTTAGACACTAAACCCATATACCTCTTTTAACATAAATTCAAACTTTGATTTGTTAAATTACGAGAAATGCAAGCACGCTTGCAAACTTCGATCATAGATATTAATTACATGATTCTTGTCTAAGCCAAAACATTTTTTATTAGAGGAAATTGCATTCAAAACACTATCAAACACTCTCATTATTGAGCAGGAAACCACTTGTCCTTAAAGAATATTCTCAAATATTATATTCCTTTTTTTTCTGCTGAGTATAAATATCTTTTCACTAGAGTCAAAAACCCTGTTTGAGGCACTGTTCTACAATGACATGTTCACCTCTTTCAACAAAGATTTAAATTATGATTTACTACTAATCTGTTTAATTAGATCAAACCCAGTTTGTCAAACACTTCATTCTAATAGGGTAGGGGTAGCTGAGAGCGTTAAAAAGTATTGGGCCATGAAGAGGCCGAAATTCTGGGCTCGCATTACATGGCATGGGACCACTAGCATCAAAATTTGGCAGGCCCACTTTTCCAGAAACGCTTTCCTTGTTTAGAAAACCCCAAAGCATTTACCAATGGGCGCTTGGTAGAGTTGGCAAGGGCTACTATCAACATTCTTCAGGGTGATGGTTCGAACCCTGGGGAGGGACAGCCGTGATAATTAACGCAATCTCAAAGAGGTTGTCCCATCGGTACCTCGCTACCACCGTAAGGTATCATAGCAGGGGTCCGGATTAGTCTGGGGCGGATAATGAACCCAGGATACCTCAGGATACCGGATGGTTTAAACAAAATAAAAACTCCAAAGCATTTAAAAAACATTTTTACACGTATCAAAATAAAACTTTTGTTAGATGCTTACATAAAATTCTTTAAAATCACTTAAAATAAATTAATCCAAACATTCACGATATCTCGATGGTGGCTGTATTGTCGCTTTCTTTGTCCCCAGCCCCATCTCCTTACAAACATTCATTGGAGGACATCTTTTTTTTTTTAAAAAGTGATACTGGGGTGTTTGGCAAAGCGATTGAACATCCCAAAAGCACGTTTAACAGTGTTTTTCCGCAAAACGAGATAATCTCATTCACACATTTGCCTCGTAAATGGTAAAAACACTTCTCCACCGCTTTCCTAAACGGACCCAGTGTAATTCATTGCTTTCTTTTTTTTTTTTTTGCCAACGTAATTCATTGCTTTCAAAAGACGCATTATTTGATATATGTACCATAGGTAGAGAATGGAATTATAACACGGTAACTCTGATATTTAATATAAATTTAGTTGATTTTTTTATGATATTAAGAAAAATAAATGTTTTACCTAAAAATATTTATTTATACGTATTATTAGATTAGATGCTATTATAAATCAAGCAAATTAATTTTAGAAAAAAATAAATATAAATACTTTAAAATAATATATTTTTTTCTTTTTTTTTCGGTTGCCCACTCAATTCATCAGATGTTGCGTTTCACATCTAGCTATGGACGGTGAGTCTTCAAATAAGGATATTTATTTGGGGTTTAAACGGATCCGTTTAAACTGAATCAAACCGTTTACATATTCAGTTTGCTGAAAAACCAACATGGATTGGCAGTTTTGGAAATGTAATGTTTGCCCATAATTCTCATTTCTTCCCGCGCAATGAAGCACACAAGTCCAGATCCAAAGCAAACGAAATCCATGGGAAAAACAGGGGTGGTCCTGAGTTGAAAATCAAGAGATTAAGGAAAAACTATACTCTATAAACAACCACTAGCCATTCATAGTAGCATGCAAACAAAGGAGTGTATCCAAGTGCCATTTTATAACTGCTTTTGTTTACATTCGGCTAAACTTTACATTGAACTTTGTTGATTCGTTTAATTTGCAGGACCGCTCTGTTCCTTAGTTCGGCAAATCCAGTTAACCTATCGCCCTCCAAAGCTCTTTTAATCAAGACCTTTATTATATTCAGCCAACTCTTGCGCCTTTCATGCGAGTCTAGCTTTGTCGACTTGTGGGGTCTTTCACATTCAACACAAAGTTGCTCTTAAATTGCTCAAACTTTTTGCACCTTTTCAACCCATTAAACCTTCTAACTCCTCCACCTACCCAATCATATGTCAATGTGTGAATAATTTTCCACCTAGACAATGAGAATCCAACTTGCTATGGCATCCCTCGTTTTTACTCCTGCTGTGAGAATGAAAGTCTGTGAAAATCTTCAGATCAATACGCCCATAAATATCTTCTCCTGCTGAGATATTTCCAACGTGAACTGGACTGATGGAAACTTCAACATTTCCAGAATTCCCAGAGAATCCAGCTCATTCACTGCAAACATTTGAACCTAATGATGAAATCACAGAGTCATACAGGTAGTACAGCAGTGAAAAGGTTCGACTTTTCCTTTACCGTGATCTTCTTACATACAGCAGAGGGTACATCACTAATCGTCCGAGGAATCCCAGAAGGAAAAGATGATCAGTTCCCTCTGTACAACCAAAGAGACAGCAGAAAAGGAAAAAGAAAAGAAAAGAAACTCGCAGATCAAACAATTGTTTCAGAGATATCTTTGAAAGGTGATAGCACCACGTAATGCAAACAAGAAAGCCGTAATTGGGTGGTGCTCATTATCATAATTGTCAACATAGTTCACCTGATTCCGGAGCCTTCGATAATTGGTCACGACATCTTCTGGAAGGACTCTGTTCCTACAGAGAGGACAAGTGGCCCAAAACTGAAGTAACCACCGGTCCAAGCATTCCTTATGAAATGTGTGTTTACAATTCAGGTTCCTGACCTTGTCGCCTTCTTGAATCTCACTCAAGCAAACCCTACACTCTAGTTGGTCTGCCATGTTCTGTGTTCTGGTGAAACAAACGGTTGGGCTTTTCTCTTCAATGAGTTGAAGGTACTGGGAGATGGTGATTCGAGGTGCGCTGTGCGTTTTGAGGTTTCGAATGAGGATGATGAGTTCTACCAGCAGGAAGACCAAAAGGACGATGGCCTTTGCGTAGAGATGAAAGAAGAAATCAGAGAGAGCTGCCATGGCCGTGGGTACCAGATGTTAATGGGTAATGGATTCCCAGTCCAAAACTCGTGTTGTTTATAGGGCAGGGAATGTATCAGGCTGGTCTTAATATAGGGCACTGCTCACCCTTTTATTAATTTAGATAATTCTGAATAGGGAGCATATTCTAATAAGAAAATATTATGGAGCATAACAGTATCATTCGTATTAATAGACCTGACAAGCGAGCCAATTCACATATCTATTTATTTAAAATATACATAATTCAAAACAGCAATCTAAATTCTCATGATATAGCCTTTTTTGAATGGAAATACAGCCTTTAATATTGGTGATGGTATTTATGAGTATATGATTTAAGGAGAACATTGATTTAAGAAAAGGTTATAATACTCAAATGTGCTTCATCAATGTGAATGTATCATTAATGCAGACGAAGGATGCATTGGCTTGAGGCTTGAGTGCGGGAAAAATCGCTGGAATTTTTATTTGAGGGATCCCACACTAAGGTCGCGTAGGTGAATAGAAATAATGAAGATTTAGGCTCAGGTTCTAAATAAATAAAATATTTAAGGAATGATTCCATAAAGAAAAATATTTAATGAGAGGCCCCATTGACAACATGAGGTGTTGTCAACACAGCACATGGTGTTGTCAATACAAAGAACTAATGTTGTCAATGAGACCTCTCATTAAATATTTTTCTCCATAAAACCATTCCTTAAATATTTTACTTATTTGGGACCTGAGATTAAATCTCCCTAGAAATAATCATATATTTATGATAATGTGGTACTCTATATTTAGCCAAAAGGGCTTTTACAATATAACAACTAAGACATTTAGGGCTTGTCTGGAAACTCTTTTCAGAATAGCTTTTACAGATTCCGAGGCAAACCTAGGTTTTGGAGAATAGATTTTGGAAAATAGCTTTTACAGATTCCGAGGTAAAATCTAGGTTTTGAAAAGTGATTTACGTTTGGGAAGTTATTAGCTTTTACGGATTTCAAGGAAAAAAAGTGGGTAGGAAAGAGGAAAGAGAAAGAATGAAAAGTAGAAAAGAGGAAAGAGAAGAAAGAAAAAGTAGGAAAGAGGAAATAAAGAGAAGGAAAAAGTAGGAAAGAGGAAAGAGAAAGAAAGAAAAAAGTAGAAAAGAGGAAAGAGAAAGAAGGAAAAAAGTATGAAAGAGGAAAGATGAAAGAGGAAAACTTAAGTTTCAAACTGAGGTTTTGTAACCAAAATAGCTTTTCAGAAATTTTTTTGTACTTGGACAAAACCTAAGTTTCACAACTAGCTTCCAAAAAAGCCCTCAGTGTTATCACACTTATCTCTAAAAAAATGATTTGTTGTCACAGAAAAAACACAAAAATGACTTGTTGCGGCTTATTCATGGACATATCCTAACTTGCTAGTCTAAATTTGCTGAAAGGTAAAGTTTGTGGAGCACTAGGGGAGCATTTATTTTGAGCCATAATCTGGAAATACAAACTAATTTTAAATATTAATGATAGGTTATTAGATCATTCCTCTGATTAATAATAAAAAGACTGTGCGCTAATTGAAAATTTAGGATAATAATTACTCTTTCAAAAAATTTGTTGGGACAAAGTTACCCTTTAGTTCTAGTTAAAAATATTCAGTTAACAGTTAGTATTAGTCTAATGCAATTATAAGACAATATTGCACCATTTAGTGAATTTTCCGGAAAACATTGGGGTAGTCAAAACTTAAGGATATTAATTGGAAGAATCACTATGAGCTTATTGAACCAATTAAATTACAAAACGTTTCATAGTAAGTTACTAAGTTGGCCCACAAATCATGATTTTTAACGAAGGCAAGAGCATGGGGCTGCATACACGCCACCGGCCACTATTTTATTGGATCTTTCGATATCCCACCCGGCCAGTCCATCTACGTACTCCTCTCATATTCTTCCAAAAGGTTTTAACTACTTCAACATAGAGTCTAAATTTCAAATTAATGTGAATGCAAAAATTATCTGAGAGAACTAATTCAATTGGGTATGATAATACTTAAATTTGAAATATCAAAAAATAGAAATAGAAACTGACATTCAAAATCCCATGTAATAAGAAAACACAAGCGTAGTTACTGCAAGCTAGCACTTCGGTCGTTGGCCAAAAAAAAAAAAGCTAGCACTTCGGTCATTTATTCGTATTTAAAATGACAGGTAATGACTATATATATATAGAGAGAGAGAGAGAGACAATAGCACATCGAGAGCTGGGAACTACATGACACATGATATTCTCAAATCCGTCGATTCTGGCCAATATTTTCTGGGCATTTGCGCTTCTCGAGATTGCTTCGAAGATGGCAGCAGCACGCTGTGAGCAAGATCGAACATTGGAGATTTAACATCCATTTACTCGCTTTCTTCATCACTCTCGATCAAATTCAAGCGATTCATATTCATTTCAATAGGGGGGAGACCGTCTTCAGAATCAGAAGAGTTTTGAGACTCAACTTCAGGCGCCACAACTGTCCACGCAGCGGCAGAAAAACAGTGAGTCGTCCGCATAGAGAAACTGACTTAGATATCAATGGCCACTAGTCCCTATTGTGTAGAGAAAAACTAAGAGCAAGATGTACCTTTACCTTCTAAAGGAGTCCTTTGAATCTGACTCTGTTGTGACAGCCAATCATTTTGAACAGAAACAATTTCCGAACTATTTTGGCATTTGGAGTAAGCCTTCAGCAGTTCCCTGCAATGATCAATAATACAAATTTCTGGTTTAAAAACAGTCTAGGAAAGGCTGAGTCACTGAACATCAGCACAATAAAATTTCCATCCTTTCTCTTAAAATATAAGGTAAACTATACTGATTTCTATGAAGACTATCTCTCAACCCAGGCTTGAAAGAACTTCCAAGGGAGTTTATGTATTTTCTGACTTCTATTTGTTTAGTTTTTCTTTTCTGACTTTTACTTATTTTATTTTCTCATTCGGGCTTCTCATAAGTAGCCTAAAGTAGCTTAAGTTCCTTCAGACCGGTTCAATCTCTAACTCCCTCCCTCCCTTCTCCCTTTATCATCTTCCCCCCAAAAAGGTCATATTCTTACTGAACCAACAAGGATTAACTTATACCATGCAGGCATTTCAAATCACGTAACAACAGAGATTAAAAAGTAAAATAACAAAAAAAAGTTGGAGGCTTGGAGCATACCGGTTCAGTGACATAAAAGCATGACCCCATTTGAACTTGCTAAGCAACAGATTTGCCGTTTCTTCTTCCCCACTGTATAGACATAAAAAAGAATTGGAGATGTGTAACCTTGTCATCGTACATATATCTATTCAATTCAAATCTATATAATAATGAATCAAAACTTCAACAACAGAACATTATACATAATGATCATGCAATGCTTCAAAGCAACAGACAAAATGCAAAGTAAATTATATGGCTCTTCCATAAGGGAAATAGATTTCCACTTGGGTGGAGAACAAATGGCTCCAAATGACAATGATTTCCTTCCAGGAAGCTTATGCTAGGACCTGGGATGCATCATCTAGATGCATGTTTTATTGGTCGATGTGTGATCTGGGAGGCATCCCTAGAGGTAGGTAGTAGTCTAATAGAAAAGAGCCTAAATAAAGCATTATCTACACAAAGTCCAATTACAAGGATATTGTTACTACTTTGGGTGGGTGTGTTGAAAGTAATAGAAGCACAATGACATTAAGATATCAGCTCATGACAGCGGTGGCAACCTGTGGAAGCAAGACTATCCCACATAAAAGGATTTTAAAAGAAACAACTATTTTGGTACCATATTGTTAGAGCAGCAGATAAGGCCTCTACACAAGATAGCTCACATGGTCGACCATAATTTACAGGGTTTGCTGCCACAAGCCATGGCACTGCAATTTCATACAATATATATAGTCAGTGGTATAAGGATATGAAAACCAAAGTATGATTATCACAACATAATGTAGAGGCGATTCCAAATTAAGCAAAAGAATACGAGTCACTGCTAGAGGACACTTATAACTATTAGGGACCACTATGCTACATGATTCAAGATATAATGCATTCATAAAGGAAGATAAGTGAATACAGAGGCGAGG